>LQNS02276925.1:19197349-19216191 GCA_001587735.2 Parhyale hawaiensis | reverse complement strand
AATGACTAGCTTTTGTCAGTCAAAATAGCGCTTATAGCAAAATGCTATTTTGCAATAAATGCAATTTTTTTGCAGTCGTTATAGCAATAATAGAATAAATGCTAGAAATCCGGGCTCTAATCATTACTGATCAAATATCTGCTGGTTTCTGCAGTGCATCCTTAATGACTCAATTGCTCAACGGGAAGAGTTGAAAATACAAGATTAAATTCACTTCCATATTACTTCTTGAGCTCCCGGATAAGAAATTAGTCACCTGATACTAATGAGGTGGGTTTAGGACCTCCTCCAGCACGTATAAAGCAGCAATCCTGTAAGATACTTAGTCTGCAAGATTTCTAACGTTCGCTTGATCCATTTCGAACTACTCCTGCATCAATCCATTCCCTAAATAATTCTCACTTAAACTGTGGATAAAATGAGTTATCACAGAGTAAGTGTTGCTAGCAAATGCTCTACTGTAGTCAAAATAGAAATTTTGTCACCTGCTATTTGGTTTTGGTCGCCTACGCTACTTGATTTTTTGGTCGCCCGGTCTTTCCAAAATCTTAGCCCCGGTCGCTCTATAGATGTGACCCATGCCAAAGAAAAAAAAACTAGGACTAGCAGGCCATCAAAAATTACGGCGATGAATTCTGTGGTTACAGGTCAATTCGGACCCCTGGACAACTCAGACCCCCCAACTCAGACCCTCCCAACTCAGACCCTCCCAACTCAGACCCTCCCAACTCAGACCCCCCCGACTCGTAACCGAATTCTGTTGTCTGTCTACCCAAAAAGAGGCAGAAGGAATTGAGTCATGATAATAATTTTTTCAAGTATTTAGGTTGGTTGTCTGAGATGTGAAAAATAGCAAATAATTTTGAGTTATCTGGCCATCAAAAATGATGGAGTTGAATCTGTAACTCCATCTGAAAAGAGGCAGAAGGAAGTGAGCAATGTTCATAATTTTTTTAAGGAGTCCGGTGCGTTGACTTAGATGTGAACAATTTCAAAAAACTAAATAGCTGGCCTTGAATTTGCCACCTACCACGGGTGATGGTCTTAGGCGTTCTAGTAATCAATGATAATTTATTTCTCAAGGCTAGGAACATATGGCTGGTTTGCTAATGACATCAGAGCTTAGGTAACGAACCATTTTACAGATAAAAATGGTGTGCGATTGTGAGCGCCAAAACTGATTCAATACTAAATTAAAGGTTTTTAACACAACAGCATTTTTAAAACTATGCATTTACGACGACTGTAGGCTATAAATTCGGCAACTAATCATAAATTTCAGTAAAATTCATTAACATCCACAGTTTCGGAAAGTGTTTGCCTATCTTTATAATGAAGAAAAATGAATGGAAAGCGTAAAAAGGAATAATTTTTGCTGGTAGGCGAGCAGGGAGCAGAGATTTTTTTCATTGGGAGGTGTAAAATGTGAATGACCGTGGTAATCTCGGAAAGTTCCAATTTCAGCTATTGCTTGTACAATCGGACGATATGGAAGCGGGAGACGTGGTACAGTCTGAAGAAAAAAGTCAGTTATGGATTGTAACAAGAGCTACAGCTGTAGCCATTTTATTGAGGCTGGGTTTTGTTTTATGGATGTAGAGAGATTCTTGAGTTGTCAGTTCTATTGGGTCGAAAAGTCGATGATGGAGAAGTCTATCCTGCTAAATGGATGAGTGTTTTGTTGTATGTACTTGCAGACGGGGAGCAGAATGGGTAGTTTTTTGCAATTGGTAAGGCTATTTTACTGGATATACGGTACCTAAATATTGGTCAACTCGGGCTTTGTAATGCTGTACAGTGCTGCCCACATACGAAGCATCGTAACTCCTGAATTGAAATTTATAAACACAACACTATGCAGAAGAGGTGTGGGAGGTTTACTTTTGTATTTAAAGTAGGGTCATGTGGCTTATGTATTTTTATAAGAGGACCTGAAACTTATAGGCTTCGTAGAGAAAAATTTTCAGAGACTTGACTATATCGTAGGTGGCATTACAGTAGTATGGAAGGGAGTGGAAAAGGTTTAATTTTTGAACTGTAGGTTAGTAATACCGTCATCAAATAATATTTCCTGAAGTAGTTTGCAGTCGTGATCCAAAAAGGGGGCGTGGAAAGAACTGAATTACCTCTTGAAACATTTCAGTAATCCGAATTCCATATCCGAAATTATTGATCGCGGTGAAGTGATTGCTGATCTCAATCGTGTTGCATCGCTTTTTAATAAATTTTTTATTTGTGGTGGTGCTGCCTTCGACTCGCTAATACCAGCCCCTTAGGCATCTCCCATGGACTCTATGGGCGCTTCAGTTGTGAGTTCGTTCTTTCACGGGACGGCCTCGCCAAATGAAGTTGCTGCAGTCATTCGGTTATATGCCAGCTAGGAATGCAACATAAAATGTATACCGATTCATATCTTCAAATTCTTAGCCGACAAACTTAGTCCAGTTATCTCTCGGCATTTCAATGAATCCCCATCTGCTGGTGTGCTTAAACTGGCTCGAGTTGTGCCTATATTCAAGTCTGATGATAGAATGAGGGTTGGTAATTACAGGCCCATTTCTACTTAGCCGACATTGACGAAGGTCTTTGAGAACCCTATATCTTGTACATCACTAAACTTCTGCGCACTGGCGGAGTTCTTAATGAGAAACAGTTTGGGTTCAGAACTGGGAACATTTCTTCTCCGCTATAGTTAAATTCACAGACTTTGCGTACGAAGCAATGAACAAGGGTGGGGCGCTTATTGCTGTTCTGCTCGGCTTCACAAAGGCCTTCGATACGATCAACCTTAAAATTCTTTTGTATAAACTGAACTATCTTGGTATAAGAGGCGTGATGAATAGTTGGTTCAAGTCGTACCTCTCCGATAAGTCCCAATATGTCAGCTTTAACAGTGTATCTTCAGCTCTAATGAATGTGAATATGGGGGTTCCGCAGGGGTCAACACTGGAGCCAATATTGTTTCTTATATATATTAACGGCATGTACCGCTCAGCTCCGAGTTGCAGTTTGTTCATTTTGCCGATGATACCGCAGTCTTTGCTAGTAGTGAAAATATGGATGATCTCTTCGGTACTGTTAATGGAGGTGTAGCTAGAATTGATGCTTGGCTAAGGGCTAATAGACTTTCACTCAATATTGCAAAAACAAATTATTTATTTTTTACCAACCGTTCAGTACCAATTATGCGATTAACCATTCGTAATAAGGAAATATTTCTCCAGCACAGTGCAATGTTTATGGGCGTAACATTACACGATAAGTTAAGCTTCACACATCATATTAATCTGCTACGTAACAAATTATCTCGCTCACTCAGCGTGATGTCTAAGACTGTCTTCTCTGGTGTCTGCATCTGCGCTGAAAAAGTTGTAATTTTTCTACATTCTATTCGGTGATAATTTACGAAACTACTGCGCGGGGTAGGTCGGGACAAGTGGCCCTAAATAAAATGAGGTCACTACAGAGAAGAGTAGCGTCTCTTCTACCGCGTGGTCAGGCACCTAACGCATTTGAGGAGCATTGGGTTTTCTCGTTTGATAAGGCCTACATATACTTCTTTCTGATAAAATTCTATGAGAATCTCCCTAGTGGTGATCATAACTACTTTTTCACTAAAATAGGTGATCAGTGGCCTGCTCACACATACCTAATTAGATTTGCAAAACAGGACAAAATCTATCCAGATGCAAAACATCGTTTATATATTCCGCAATTTCGGCGTGGAATGAGTTGCCCGAGCAAATTAGGGCTAAAGAAACTGAAAGGGCGTGCATGAAGAAACTGAGGGTACCTGATTCATACTGAGTTACTTTGAGCCCCGTTCCAAGTGAAACATTACGTCAGATGTGCTCTGACCAGCCGTGGGGTTAGTTTGGTTCGCCGTTCCTGGGTTGTGGAGTGTGGTGCCTCCTGGTGTGTCCTCAGGGTCCCCTTGCTAAAGCTGGGTTAACGGGCGTCAGTCTCCCGTACCACTTTACTACTTTCGAGTTTAGTGCCCCTGTTTGGTGGTACTGTCTTGTGCTCTTCCTCTCTCCCGACTTGCTGTTCCCGTGCTTGGTTGCCCTGCGGGGTGCCCTTCTGCGTGGGTTCCGCCTTTGTTGGGTTATGTGTACCTGTAAAAACTGTGCTGGAAGTTCAGGTTCTGCAACTGCTCCCCGCAGGTTCGTATCAGAACGGAATTCGGGACACTGTCTGCTGCTATCTTTTAACTCTTGTATTTTCGCGCGCAGCTGTGTGACACGCTTTGGTTTGTAATTGCTCAGGAAACGGTCTCATAATCTCCACATTGCATGCTGACCTATAATTGCACTTAGAACCCATTGGCGTCTTATCGTCCGTCTCCGGCCAGTCCTCATAGAACGGATCTTCCCTTGGTACTCTGGTCACGAGCGAAAATTACTTTTCGTTGTCATCAGGGCCCGTGCCAAACATAATTCGAGCCAGACTGCAATGAAGGTTGCGCGCCATTCCGGATGGGTTCAACAGCTATTTTTCGACCTTTGCGTAGGTATTGAGTTCTCGCTCCTTCTAAAGGTGTATCTGCCACACCTCTCCCTTTAGGCTTGCCTTTATTGCTTTTGCACTAACCGCCGCCTTTACTGTTATAAATTCGACACGCACGCCATTTTTTTAGGAAAACTCAGCCATTCGATTGTTAAACTAGAGCAGTGTACTAATAGCCGTGTCAGCCACTTCGCAGCTATGCACTTATGCTCTACCGCAAAAAAAAAATTACAACCTATACTTCGCCCCCCCCCCCTCCTCTGCAACATTTTCACTCCACTGAAAACGAAACTTCGACGATGCCGGCGTTCTTCTATCCTCCACTTACAAAGTTCAACTTTTGTAAATATCATACAAAGATTTACAAGCAACTATGTTCAGTTTTCATCCAACAATAGCCAAAGTTTGAGAATACTTCCTACCTGCTAGCTTAAAATTGCAATGACGCATCGTTTTAGCGTAATATATCAAGCGCCATAAGTAGCAGTCACGACAACGAGACGGCCGAAGCAAAAAGTCAAGTGACACAGCAATTATTATTATTATTATTAAATCTTTACGCACGGGCCACCACGGACAGGTAGCACGACCCAAATGAAGCACATAGCAACACCGGGAAGCCTGAAACGCTGCTAAAAGAAACCCGACAGAAAGCTATTAACAGCTGTCTTAAACGCCTGCAGGCCAACACGACCGAAACCCGATGCCGGCAAGGAATTCCAAACCCCAACAGACCAGGACACGAAGCACCGACCGAACTGATTAGTCCGACATCTAACCTCCTCCAACGTGAAAGTGTGCCCACCGACCGCAGCACGTGTTTCTCTCCTAAACACCTTCAGGGGGTCTTTTAACGGAAAATGGCCAAAATTGGTAAAAATTTTCCATTTTTTTATTTTATGTTCAAAAAGTGTCCTCAGGTATGGGGCTATAACGTGCCAAACTTTTAGCGGGCTAGCAGCACTAGAACCCCCCCCCCCCAAAATGTGGGCAAAGGGGGTCCGGGAGGGGTCAAAAATTGACTTTTTCATTATTTATTCATTTAATACATAGCTATTTCATATTTCTATTAGTGAATGACGTATGTAAGGTATTTGTAGGTGGAAATGTACTATAGATAAAATATGTAAAGGGCATTTCCACTGCAAACAGCGCATTCTTTTAGAAAATTCATCAAAAAAACATAAAATTTGCAGCCCTGAAAAATTTTATTTTTCACACAAAACACAAAAACAAAGACAGTTTTGGAATCCTTGAAAGATTCCCTAGAAAACTATGAAGGGATTTTTTCAAATTCGTTTTAGTTTTTTTATTATATAAAATATCAAGAAAAATTTACATATTTTATGAATTCTTCGGTAACCCATCTAAAGGCTCATGTCAATAGAAAACGAAAAAGAAATTGGAAAAATCCCTTCAAATTTTTGTAGGAAATCTTTCAAGGATTCCAAAACTGTCTTGTTTTTAGTGTAGCATAAAAACTCATCGACTTACATTCTTTTTAAAATTTATAAAAAAAAGAAAAAAAGGAAAATCTCACTTTCTGAAAAAACTAAGGCCTAAACTGAAAAAGTTACACGAACAAAATGTTTTTATTTTTTAATACTACAGCTTCTGTGCAAATTTCAGAATAATCGGTTCAAAACTAAAAAAAATTGTAAAAGACCCCCGTAAGTGCAGGGACAGACGAATACAACCAATGCCTCTCATTGTTGTACACCTTATAAAACAAACAGAGTTCGGCAATTCTTCTCCTACGGGACAGGTTTACTAAATCATTAGCCGCGCACAGCCTACTGGCTGAACTAACAAGTCGACACTACAGACGCAAGTGACTGTCAGCAGCTGAAGCCCAGATCGGTGAGCAATATTCCAACACAGGTAGCATAAAAGCATCTGACACCTCCTGACAACTCCTGAACCAAGGTGTCGGCTATCTCCAGATGCGGATGCTGCGGCACAAGAGTTCGAGATCGACTGACAATCAGCGACTTGGTCATACTGGCATTCAGCTTCATACTCCAGGCCGAACACCAGGCACTAATGCGGAACAAATCCCTATTCAGAGACTGGGCGACAGCATTATGCTTGCGAGGTTTAGGTATCACTGCTATCAAAGTGGAATCATCGGCATAGTTGATCACTGTGTTTTCCAGCGAAGAGAACATATTACTAGTATACAGAACGAACAACAGCGGGCCAAGTACGCTACCCTGAGGGACACCAGACTCCACCGCGACAGGGGCGCTTAAAATACCGTCAACAGACACACTCTGCGTTCGCTCACAAACAAAATCGTGAATGATTGACAGAACCCTACCACCCACACCATAAGACTCGAGCTTGTATTAACCCTTGTGGTTGACCCTGTCAAACGCCGCGCTAAATTCCAACTGTACAAGGCGCGCCTCAGACTCACAATCCAGCGCAGACTGTAAATGGTGTGACACCGTCAACAATGCGTCACAACAACCTAAACCAGTTCTGTATGCAAACTGACCGGCAAACAGCAAACCAGTAATCTCAGTAAAACGGCCAAGCTTATAAACTACCAACCTCTTGAACACCTTCGACAAAATGGACGTCAGCATAATGGGTCGGTAGTTGACTACATGGGGCGACACTGGACCTTTGGGAATAGGAGTAATATTCTCAGTACGCCAACAACGGGGAAAATGTCCTAGCCGTATCAGGCGCCGGAAGATAACTGCTAGCTTAGGGGCAAGAACGTCAGTAAGCTGCTTATAAACCAAAGGAAACCTGCCCACTGGATCCACACCCCCATAAGGATCAAGGCCCTCAAGCAGCACGTTGATTACAGCAGATCTGAACACCGAAGAAGCTAAACGAGGTTCAAGATGACATCCATGGGGTAATGACAACACGTCTCTGCTCTACTTTCCGTCAAAGTGAGCCGACAGGAACTCCGCCCTAGCCAGGGGGTCAGCAATGATACCCCCACCGGTACCAGCAAGGGGCGGCAACGAAGGTTCATTCCCAAAAACTGAACCCTTTAGCTCACTCCACAAACGATGTGGATGGTCAATACTCAACAAGGACTTTCTGAAACGCTGCCTCTGACGATGCTGGGCCCTCTCATAAACACGCTTAGCCTCGGCCCTACAAGCAACATAGGTCAGCCACAGCATGCGGTCACGCGAAAGCCGTCATGCCCGATAAGCCGCTTGTTTAGCTTCGAAAGCTAACCGACACTAGTCGTCAAACCATGGTTTGTCCCTAGACCTCACAAAAATAGTCCTCTTCGGGACAAACCTCTCCAAAACAGACACAGTCAACTCATTAAACACAGAGATAGGATCGTCACTGCAAATAATCTGGATCCAAGGTAACACCCTTACTGCTCCAGTAATAGCCTCCCAGTTAGCCCCGCTTTTAACAAACATCACTCTCCTGGTGTCTACCGCAGGAATCATCTGATTCAGGTCCAGGGACATAACAAGGTGCGAGTGGTCAGTAGTAGCTACCAATAGGGGGCCAACTGACACAGTCATCAAGTCCGGGATATCAGTCATAACAAGGTCGAGACAGTTACCAGCATCATGCGTGGGCCCACGAACTAGCTGCACACAACTAGGCAAGGTGCAAAAGTCCAAAGTAGCCTCACCATGACCATCAGTCGGTGACACAGTTCCAAACCAGTCCCTGTGGTGTGCATTGACATCTCCCACAAAAACAAACGCTGATTTAGGATCCGTTCTCTAGATCGAGGCCATCGCCGTCAGCAAACAGTCATACAGAGAATCATCAGTCTTGGGGCTCCGATATAAGGAGAATAAATAAAAATTATTCAGACGGCCACACATCCTCACAACGACGAACTCATGACAGGCACATTCATGCACTGCTTGCCGGTACGCGCAGAAACCCCTCCGAACATAGACGGTCATGCCCCGGAAGCCAGGCCCCGATCCCCATGGCCTGAGAAAAGGGGATTGAAAACCTGCCAAGGCAATATCCGTGTCGTGGCTCCGACTCGTCACCAATGTCTCGGAACAGCACAACACACCAACGCCATGGGACACATAGCCAAGCTCCGCGAGTTTCGCATGCAGTCCTCTGATACTGCAATCGTAAGCCCACGCTTTTAAGGATGGACAGGCTGCGACTTTGCCTACACGGGCTACGTTAAGCTCGCTCCGTACGAGTAGGAACACCGAAGTGCATCACGTTCTTGTAACAGATGTTTCTGTGCGCGTGATAACTGCTGAATCTATTAAGACACATTGATTCCAAATATATACAGCTGCGAATTGAACCTCAATTTAAATTCAGAGATATTCGAAACTGAGCAAATGGCCCTCGCTGTAGCGGAATAGCTGGCGCGGCTCAGAGTTCAAACAGTTTTTTAATACAATTATATTACACACGCCGATGCTGCATATACAGCAACGTAATGGAAAGGAGAGGGAGAAACGTTCCCAGTTTTCGACTCCCGTATGCAGCAAACGTGGAGTTAGACGCAGTTCGTAAAGATTAAGAGACAGGCGCTACTTATGGGGTAGGTTAGGTTAGGTTGAAGAGTTGCATTAGATAGAACTAATGTGAGTTATAATAGCGTAGGTTAGGATTGCTTCATTTTGAAGTGAAAACATTAACTTACCGTGGAATTTTCACGGGTCCCGCCAGTTGTAAGTAATACCGTAATGGTATCTACACTTAAGACTGAAGCTATTACTTTATTCTATGCACCCAGTTAGTACGTCAGTTACAACGAGAAATAATCTCTCCGGATAAAAATTAGTCTTCTGTTGCTAATGTGCACTGGATCCCTGTTGAACCACTCTTTTGTCAATCGATTCTTGAAATCAGGTAGAGTAAGTGCAGGAATTTTTGGCGCCTAACTTGTTGTTCAAGCTGGTATCATAAATTCTCGATGGGGTTCATGTCTGGAGACTTAGCGGGCCATTATAGGTGCCTCACAGCCACAATGTTTTTCATGCCAATTCATGACTGATCTAGCCCACGTATACGGCAGTTATCATCCTAGAAGACTGGCAAAGAAGCAGTTCGATCTTCATGCAGATACTGCGCAAATGGCACAACTTGGTCATTAAACTAATCAATGTAGCACTTCTGATTCAGTTTGATGGTTGTTTCAAACAAAGGGTCCACTTTTGTGTAATGAAAACAACCCCAGAACATGACCGACCCACCTCCCGCTCGTATCACTAGTTGCACACAGGCTTCGTTGAAAGCTTCATGTGGTCTTCGGTGAATACGCCGGCTAGCATCACTTACAGAAAAACAGAATCGTGATTCGTTTGACCAGCTGATACTTTTCCAGTCTTCGACAGTCCAATGTGTGTGTGTGCACTGGCCCATTTCAGACGATCGGTTTCGTGGACTGCTTTTAACATTGCTCGCTTACGAGCTACACGACTCCTTATGTTCACTGCATGGAGTTCTCTACGAAGAGTCCGCTCAGAAATAGCAGGAGAAAGGCCGTCATTGACGGTTTGCAAAAATTCCATCCTTGATGTAAAGCGATTTTTATCAGCAACTTGTGAAATACGACTGTGGTCCCAATCAGTTAGCTATTTATTGGGACGGCAATCACGCCCTGCATTGTCCTTTGTACTCGATTGTTTTTTTTTTTTTTTTTTTTTTGAGACTTGCAAAACAGTACTAGTTTACAGGAGTAAGCCATTGGACTTTTGTAACATGATGTGTTTTTATAGAATTGCGCTCACGAACAGGACATGCCTTTACAATACTCTCTATGTTATCCATTTTTGGATGCCAAATACGAGAATAACCACTAGCCTTCAGTACTTTAATTTCAGGATAGTTTTCGTGTAAATGTGCCAATCCCTATCTCTACAAGCAGTAGGTATAATCAGAGCTGGGCAGTATCTATGTAAATACTTTGTATCTAGATACTGTATCTAGATACTTTTGCTGTATCTAAATGCAGTATCTAGATACTTTTCAAATGCGGTATCTAAATGTAGTATCTAGATGCATTTTACCTGTATCTAGATACAAGTATCTAGATACTTTTAGATACTTTTCAATTATAGCTGAAAGTTTTCAACTCGGCGCATTTTTTCCAGCAGATGGCAGAACATAGAATAATAGAAAAATGTACCCAATTAGAAAATATTAATTATTAACATAAACTCAAGGAGGTCCAACCTATTCAATTGACTATTGTTTTGAGTTAGGTGCTAGTTGACCCGTAATTAGTACAGCTTTTTGAAGCCTAAACATGACTCGTACTTCATCAGAAAGGACGCTATTGTCATTTTGGTGGCATCTTGACTCCCACTTATGGTGATGACACACGCTAGTCAAAAGAACGTGTATCGTCAACTTTTCGTCCGAACGTTATGTTGAACTCTAGCTTTGAGATCGCCAAGAAATGATGTAAAATGTTTACCGTCAGTTCAATTTGCTCCGCAAGTGCAGTATTTAACTTTTGGGCATATCATTTTAGCTGTAGGGATTTATAACACCAAATTCTTTGCAAGTCTGTGCTAATTATATTGGCACATCAACACATTCGGACCAAAAAGTGACGATACTCGTTCTTTCGACTAGCGTGTGGCATCAGCATAAGCAAACTTGAAGCATTACGGGGCTGTTAAAAATGGATTCCTCAAATAAAACACTACATTTTCTGCGTCTGCACCTGTAAGGAAGCTTTTTTTGCTCGGGGATTTAACACTAGCACCTTGAAGAACTTCTCTTTCGGATACAATGTTTGAAAGACTCGTCCTTCTAAAATCTAATAACTACTGCGAGTAAGACCCCCTTCATCCCAAAATATCATCCGTATTTTCTATTCAATATTATTTTCTTTATTGTGACTGGGATTAAATGTTTCAACAGCAACATGCCTGTGCAATTTATTAACTTATTTTTGGAACACGTTATCTTACTTGCAAGCTGTAGTAGTATTACTAAAATACACCAGACTGGCGACATGAGAACGAAGGAAACTCCATTTGGTTATGAACTCCACGCAACCAGCCCAGCAAGAGAAGAAAGAGAGACACAACGATCACAGAATCACTCTGTTTTCAAATTGCTCAAAGCTGCCAATGCCCGCTCCACTGAAAGCAGATCCATCAAGATTATTCCAAGCATCAACGCATGATGGTACAAACGAAAAGAATACCGGCTTGTACGACATCGTACTAGTTCCAGGATAAAGTCATGAAGGGCATAAGTACGCCAAGTATGCAGCAACAGAGCAAATGGCCCCGAAAGAAAAACCGCGAGTTAATGAGTACGGCAGTTATATATTTTATGGAGAAAGCAAACCTCACAGACTCTGCGACGATGTGCCAGATCACAAGGAACAACACCATCCAGCATAAATGCACATCGACGAACCACTCTGCCGAGCAAACTCAGATGACAATCGGCAACAGAATGCCAGACTAAGGAGCAGTATTCTAAATGGGGGAAGACATAGCAACTGAAGCAGCGACGTATCAACTATACCGAGCCAAACACTTTCCAAGTACGTCGCCTAAGACCGATTTTCTGCGATGCCAGGCAACTGAACGGATGTGGGCCTCAAACGTCAATTTAGGATCAAAACAGGCTCCCAAGATTACCAGGTCATTAACAACAGAAAGCGACGCACCATCCAGTATGAGTGTGGGGAAAGCAGGTCTCATTGTACGTGACCTAGACACAGGCATAGATTTAGTCTTATGTGCATTTAATACCATACTCCACATAGAACGGCAGGAATCATTCAACTCCAAATCACGTTGAATGGACACCAAAATCTCCAAACTATTACTAGGATTTTCACAAACAGCCAGCAAAGTGACATCATCAGCATCCCCAACAAGAAAATTATGAACAAGATCAAACATGTCCGCTGTATATACGATGAACAATAAAGGGCTCAGAACACTACACTGTGCTACACCTGATGCAGCATCCAAAAATTCACTACTCTTCCCATCAACAACTACACACTGGCGTCTACCAGACAAAAACTGACTAAAAACCGTGCAAAATGAACCATCAACACCCATCAGTCTGAGCTTATGAAGCAATGTTAGGTGATTCACGTGATCACAAGCAACAGTGAAGTACGTCAAGCTGGACCAGCCTCTACCTCATGACTCCTATCAAGCGTCAACTGCAAACATGAGAAATATGAAGTAGAGCATCACAAGTTCCCAAGCCCATACGAAAACCATACTGCGCCAGAGGAAAACACCCTGTTTTTCAAGAAAGCGACCCAACCTCGACGCAATCAACCTTTTGTAAAAATTAGAGAGATGGGTCTTTAGTCAGAGGCCCGAAATTAGACACAGCCCTTGGAACAGGCGTTATATGACCGACTCGCCAGCATTCAGAAAAAGAGCCTAACCGAAATTTTCGACGGAATACAGAAGCGATCAACTCTGCAAGCACAACAGCCATCTTCTGAAGATAGAGCGGAAACATGCCCAATGGATCAATGTTACCATAGGGGTACAGGTCAAGAAGAAGGCTGTGCACTTCATAATACTGTATCTCAAAGCGAAATCGGAGAACCTCGGTTCAGGGTAACATACTAAAGCAATGCGCACCCGGTCTCGGTTCTGCTTCCCATTGAAGTACTGTAGTGCAACAAATGGTTTGTCTTGGCAGCAGGGTCCACGACAAGACCACCACCAGCACTGAATGGGGGAGGGGCAGAAGGCCTCGCACCAATAAAAGCGAATTTCAGGGTGGACCACCAATTATGGGCGCTGGTAAAAGACAAAGCTAACAACTCCCTAGAACTCAGATAATGCTCCCTCTCAGCTTCCTCATAAGTAGCCTTGGCCCGACGCTGCAGTTCTCTGAAACGCTGAAAGTCAATGTCAGACCGGCTTGTGAGTCAAAGGAAATATGCTTCCTGCTACATCTGATGCGCCCTCCGACAGGCATCATCTAGGGTTCATCGCCTGTACTAACTGTATCAAAGCGGGAAGAGATAAAGGTGCCACCATGTCAGAGGAAACCCGATCCAAAATAGAACCAGGATTAGGAAACTTTTTACAACAACTCCAAAGTAGCCCAAGGAAGACGCCGGAAACGGTGTCTTAATCCGCTCTAAACATCAAAAGTACCTCCCGCCTGACAGTGACTCTGGGGACCCTTTGGCGAACTCGCATCGTAGCAGAAAGGGCACTATAGTGCGAAGATCCACTGGGAGACGACAGTGACACGCCAACCAAATCCGGAACATAAGTCAACAGGAGGTCAAGAACACCACCCATCAAATGGGTGGGTCCTTCAGCCTACTGCTCACAAGCAAAGGTAGTCACAACATCGAAGACTGTGTGGCCATGGCAGTCTTTCCTTATAGAGTCTAACCATTCCACATGGTGACAATTAAAATCACCCATAAAGACAAATGCAAATCATCTATCCGATGATTGAATCCTAGCCAGTATATCCAAAAAACAATCAAAAATCCCATCATCAGCAGGTGGACTACGATACATTGAAAACAAATAAAAACTCCTAAGCCAGCCACAGACTCGAAGCACCTTCACCTCACAACATGAACACTCATTTTCTCTATGCCTAGACACAACAACACCTTTACGAATGTAAGCAGTCAGACCTCTAAATCCAGGGCACGAGTCTCGCAACCGCAATATTGGCTTTTCAATAGTCGGGATTATCAGCTCAGAAACATAACGATGGCTAGAGACGAGCGTCTCCGAACACAGTACTAGGTCATAACTAGAAGAGGCTACAGAGAGTTCAGCCATATTAGCAAAGAGACCACGAACATAAACACACAACATGCGGCAAGAACGAACACTAGATCCTCGAGGACCAGGGTTGACCTCCACATCCAGATAGCGAACTATCAGGCACGCAATAAATAGAAGAAAAATAATCACCATAAGCGAGAGGAGAACAACAATCATAAAAAAAAATCGACACTCACGATAGCTACAGAAGCGGCCAGCTATCAACGAGCCCCAGACCCTGCCATCACCAGCACGATCTTTGGCCGAAAAGAAGAAGAGGAGAGACAAAAGGAGGAAAACATCTGGTGATACTCCCTGATGGCAGAGAGAGGAGCGGACTGATGAAGACCGAATACCCAGCTATGGTACCCGTCTCTTCATTTCCTCTCAGGGATGCCGTTGGACCAAACGGTTTCATCTGCCTTTAGAGTGGCATTTCCTCCAACTCAGGGACTATCCAGATCCCCAACCCAAAGCTGGCTCATACGAACAAAGAGGCGTCCGGTGGCCAGACAATTGGATTGGCCTGCATAAACTCCAAAACCAAATCATTTGTGCCTTTTTATATTAATAACTGCTTGTTTGATTTTTTGAAGATTCGTTCATAACTTTTTGAGTTATGCTGTTAACAAACGTTATGGCAAATATGAGTCAAGCATACAAACGAACCTACCGATCTGCACCAAAATTTGATCATTTATGTCTTTTACCATTACTAACAACTCCTATAAATTTAATAAAGATCCATTCGGTTTTTTTTGAGTTATTGTGCTAACAAGCAGAAAATTAAAAACAGTGACAAACGAACGAACTAACAAACGGATCATTACCAAAATTTGGTCATTTACTCTTTGTTATTTACTTAACAACTCATGTTAATTTCATCAAAATCCATTCATAACTTTTTGAGTTATGGCATTAAGAAAATTGAGTCAGACAAACAAACAAACGGATGGACATATCTTCATCAAAAGTTAATCATCCGTTCCTCCTATTATACCCAATAATCCCTGTAAATTTCATTCAAATCGGTTCAGAACTTTTTGAGTTATCTTGGTGACAGACAGACAAACGGACAAACACGACGAAACATAACCTCCTTGGCGGAGGTAACTAGAAAAGCAACTAGTAATGTATCTTTAGATACATACAAGATACAGTTGGAAAACTGTACCTAGTTTCTGTATCTTGATACATTTAAGGGTGTATCTAGTATCTAGATACATTTTTGAGTATCTATGCCCAGCTCTGTGTATAACGACTGTTTCTGAACTTCAATTATTTAACTAGGGTAATTTGTCCCTTAACTTTACGTAAGCACTAAGGGAAGATTCAATTACGTGGAAAGCCGCTCAGTACGTATTGTCTTAACTTAGACAAATCTTTATCAGTGCACCGTTTGATGTCTTTAGCATCTTGGTTATAGATCTCTAGTTTTCGTACAAGTAATATGATTTCTGTAGGCTCATTGACATTAACTGTTTCCATCAATGAAGTCTTCTCAGACAATCGCTGTTACGACTTTATCGCCAGGAATATACAGTAATCTCATTCATGATTAAACTGGATGAGCCTTAAGACCCATCTTTGCATACGAGCAGAACAATTCGTGGGTATACACTGTTTAGCACCCAACAATTTTAAAAAGTGCGATGATCATACTCCATAGTAATGCATTTTCCAAAGAGGAATTCCCAGAACCCATTGCAGCCAAATAGTGTAGTAAGTGATTTCTTGTTTGTTTGTGCATGATTACGTTCGGCTACATTATGTGTTCGTGATGAAAATTTCACGGTCCATTAAGCAATTGTGAAGCGACAGCTGCCCAGTCATAACTTCATTACCAGTTCCTAGTACAGTACGTAAAACAGTTCCCCCATGAGACCATGAGAACTCATTATTTTTAGCAAGCAGTGATTACAGTGGAGCAAGTACAGTACTGAAATTTTTCAGGAATCTGTGATAGTATGATAGAAATTACGTAGGTCTATTGAGCTTTTAAGCTCTTTTACGCTGACTGACGATGGAGCCTCAAGAATTGCTTGCACTTTTCTGGACTTAGCATGGTGCCTTTACTGTCAGAAATGTGTCCAGGATAGGTTACAGAAGTTGTAAAGAACTTACGTTTTTTGGCCATTAACTTTGACACTTGCTGCCCTTAGTGCACTATGAACTTCGTCTAGAATTTGTACATGTTCACGTCCATCGCTAATCATGATTAGAATATTATTTTGGTACACGATTACATAACTGACACCAGAAAGAACCAGTAAATTAAAAGACTGAAGTATTAGAGATCTTCTTACTCCAAATGGGCTATAATTATAATGGAACAGACCTTCAGTGATATTGATCGTCGTGTAAATGAAAGCTTTGTTGATTCGCAAATATAAAGAACTTAACATTGCAATTTACATTTAGCACCGAAGTGATGAACGCTTCACTACCGAACAAATGGCTCAACAATGTCAGCGATGGTATCATTTAGTAAAGATCGAAGCACATTCTGGTAGGCCTTCAACATCCCGAAAACTTGCAGCAGTGTTTAGCTTCTTCCATTATCAGTAGAGGTATCTGGTTATGCAGAACCGTCCATTCACATTTCGAGAACTTACATGTGAGGTGGGTTTCAAAGCCACTAGCACTGAAGCTGTTAAGTTACAAAACTGACTGGACTCATACCTATTGCAAGCACCAGACGAAGCAGCTATATAGGCGGTTACGTGCAATGTGTGGATAACTCACGGCTGGCCTTCCCTCTGGTCGCGGAATCCCTTAGACAAAATGGATAGAGTGCATAACACCGGGTAGAGTTCGTCCAAAAAACTTCGTAGGCATCAATTAGAAGTATTTCAAAGAGGATTTACGCGTAGGAAAATCTTTGCAAAGTTAAACAACTCTTCTACTTATGCGCGGAGCTTACCTCTGTGTCCTTGAAGGTCTGTTGTATCTAGCGGTTCATTTTCACTAAGTAATCTAAAAGCTTGACTAACAAATTAATGCAGTAATGCATTCATTATTTAGCTAACATCAAAGCGACAGACAACCCTTGCAAACGAAAAATTCATACAAGCATTTAAGAATTATTTCAAAGCCACCTGCATACAACAATGCTTCTCAAACCTCTTTGCAAACATACAAAAAGTTAAGTCCGAATACTTTTTTCCACACTTCATTGGCAGCTGCTTAATAATACAATAAGCTGACCATTTCTTATGCCGTTCATTTGCAGGTCCGAAGTAAGAGATGTCTTCAGGATGATCTGTATTTGCAATAACGAAGTTAGCGTTAAGCGATATAAACTTTTAGAGAACAAGGAAAGAACAGACCTGGGCAAGAAACGCACTGATGACTGATAGGCGCAATGGTCTATTGAAATTCAACTGCTCAATCGAATGTTAAGAAATGAGACTTATAAAGTGCCTCGCTGCTTGTAAGTGTCATAGAATAACGCAGCACACCGGAAAACCCATGAAGCATTAACAACATAATAAACGGTTGAAAAATAACCTTCTTAGAAATATTACTGACCTAGAGGAACCAAGCAGGTACTGTAGCGGCCAAAGTAAAAGAACGATTTTCATATTCTTTTTTTAAATAGGGGTTAACCATGTAGAGTAGGTTAATGAATCTTTTGATGGGGCCCTAAAGAATATATTTAACATATATCTACAAAATATCAGGACAAACATAACTATATTTAATACATTAGAGCAATCTAACAAACAATCACAAAAATTGAACAGTGCAAAATAAGGGAACGATCGTCTCTAAATACAATTTTACAAACAAATAACACGGAACAATGGTCAATTTTAGGTTTAAAACGATTAGTAGGGAGTACCAAAACCTTTATTTTTCAATAACTTTAGCACAGCTACGATTACACGACATCACAAGTTTCTTATAAAACTCTGAAGTTATTTTTTTCCATTCCTCTTCAATTTTAGTCCACAGATCCTTTACTGTTGATGGTTGTTGTTCTCTTACATTGTCACCAATAATTTTCCATAAATTTTCAATAGGATTAAGGTCCGGGCTTTAGGCAGTCCACTTCATGACTTCGATATTCTCTTCCACAAAATATTCCTTCACTTTCTTTGCAGTATGGCATGGGGCATTGTCCTGCATAAAAATTGCTGGCTGGTTTGGTAGAGATGGGATAACATTTTGCTGTACAAGATTGAGATACACATTAGCATTGACAGTTTCTTTAATGGCCACCAAAGGTCTAACTCCTTCATCAGATGAAAACATGCCCCACACCATTATGCTACCTACCCCATGCTTTACAGATGTTTTGTTACATTTCGGATTCAGCCTGTCACCTGTTGCACGTCTAACATACCGTCTGCCATCAGATCCAACCAAATTAAATTTACTTTCGTCGAGGAAATGCACTCTTTCCCAATCTTCATCTATCCAAACGATGTGCCTCTCCACATATTGAAGTCTTGCTTTCTTATTCTTCTTACTGATAAGTGGTTTAGTGGCAGGACTGCGTGCCTTTAACTCACATGCATTGAGGCGACGAGAAACTGTATAGCGAGACACTTCTATGTTGTTATTGACCTTCAGCTTTCTGGAAATTCCCGCTGCAGTTTCAAAAGGATC
>LQNS02276925.1:19153493-19163700 GCA_001587735.2 Parhyale hawaiensis | reverse complement strand
TTGGCATCCAAAGAGGTGAACAGTATTCAATCCTCGGTAGTATTAGTTGTTTCCATAAGGTGAGCATTGTGTCTGCCTCTCGTGAAGAGAAAGTTCGAAGCACCCATCCGCTCCACTTCTTGCCTACAGTAACAACTCGAGCCACGTGATCTTCAAAAGTGGCATTATCTTGTATTCTCCCCCAAGATCTCTTAAAATTTACTTTCTCTCGATTTCGCTCCCATCTCTCGTCCTGTAGAACGTAGATTCAGTAAGGGAGAGGTTTTTCCCGTACCGTAATAGTTCAAATTTTGATTCGTTGAAGGTCATGTTGTTAACCGATGTCCGGTGAAAGATGTTGGTTAGATCTAGTTGCACATACAGTACAGTATGTGCACATATTCCTTACCTTTTATGTCTTAAATTCACCGTCACAAACTTGGTTCTGGAAGTAATCTTTAGTTTATCACCAACATTAACAAATACTCCTCCATAATCGGTGACGCAAGGATCAACCACTTCCTTGGCAGTTTTCACTTTCTTAGGCATAGGTAGTAGTTTTACTGAAGATACGGAAAGTTGTTAATAGCAAGGAGACTTATTAAGGCATATTGTTCTTATGCCTTTAATGCCCTTTCGAAATTATGCCCTTAAATCCAGTCTTTACTTATAACATATCATCTCCAGTATTAAAGCCCTCGCATAACAGCATCCGTAAATGATCAGAAACATTTTTTCCGATGATCGGTAAATACCTATATGGAGAGATATGCATTCCAGGTATGTCATGCAACGTTTCACACTCACACTGCAATTTTTAGTGAATTATAATAAACAAATTGGGATGCCTCCTTTATTAGGTATGTATATAGGTGCATAGGCAGGCTTGACTTAGGTAGGCTCCCACTATTATAGATATATTTCAGTCTCACGGTACTTGATTTTTGTAGGAAGCACAGCACAGCACCATTATCATTTTAAATATTTTAGCTTGTTTATTAAACCCATCACTCAACTCATACATTCGTTTATATGTGTGTTCATATAGGTAGCCTCTATTCTATTCAGAAGTTATTACTGCAAACTTACCTCTCCGCACTCTCCCAGTTAACAATTTTCGAATATTAATATGCACTGCCTGCAACATACGAATATACCATTAATCATATATTGCAATACTCCTTACAATGTGTGGTCTTCATTAATTTTCATTTTGCACAATAAAAAAAAACTAAATGCTTACAAACCTTACCAGCACCAAAAGTGCCATGAGAACTCGATGGGCTTGTAAATTATATACAAGCCTTACTTTCCAAGGACTACAGCAAATGTTACTTGTTGCTTAATTGCCACTTTCCTTGAGCATTCGACCTGTAACGGTACCTAACTTGCTGCATTGACCGCAATTCTCTCAAGTGCAGTAAGGAGTAATGCAGTGTGGTGCCGGGTCTGTACGGTGGGGGGGGGGTGGTCCGCGCTTGCTTTTTTCTCTGTCTCCGGCGGCCTTGCTGTTCCGACCTGCAACGTCGGGTCGGAGCTGTGGCTTGTGCCCTGCTTGGTGAGTTGCTGGAGAGCGTGGGAAGAGGGGTACGGGCGTGTCAAGGGTCGCGTCCTGTCGTGTGGGTACGGTGTGGCCCATTGCACTGCACTCAAACCCTCAATTTTCGGTCCCTTCAGGACTGTGGTCCGGTTGTGGTGCGGCCCCACTTAGGTGGTAACGTGGACCAGGGCCTAGAATACTTGCTTGCAGGATCAAACGCCATCACTATTTCCTCCACGCGGTCAGAGAGGGTAGTGTTCAAACTCCGCCCTCTTGGAGGTAACTCAACAATCAACTCAACAACAGCACCAAACAACCTTCGTGACACCCACCATGCTCTTCCTCCATACTCAAGAGCTGTAATGAACAAGTTTGCACTGTAACCAGATGTGGGTATTATTATATGTCCAATATAAAAGCAATACATACAACTCTGCACACATTATGATCTCCGTTTATACGCGTAGAGAATTACATTATCATTCATATTTACTATATGGAAAATTAAAGGAGTCACTTATATCTGAACACCATACAAACAGCATATTCGCTAGGTTTTTTCTTGTTTTACGCACTTGTTAGAATAAATAAATTTTTTATCATGCTAAATAATTGTCATTAATAATAATAATAATTAGCTTTTATTAAGAACACATTGGGTTCACAAAATATGCTTACAAGCTTACAAGTACAGACAAAGTAGCCAAAATTCAACCTTGTAATTAGGCCCAGTCACAAATATTGGTGGTCACGTACAATGAGAATAAATAGATACACTCAGCCTACACCTGCAGACACGAATGGCATTGAACAGCTCATTTTCAGACAGGACGGCACTCCGTTTCTCAATCAAGATCAATCGCTATTTATGTAGGTAATTACCAAGTCCCATCCACTATATTTCATAAATTCACACCTTTAGGTTTTACACGATTTTTTTTTATTTTATGTACTAATATTGTTTAAACGTCATGCTGAAACGACCGAAATGTCTCAATTACATTTGTAAAATTTCATGTACAGTTTTTCTTATACCAATAGTCGAATGAAATGGGATCCAACTTACAACGAATCCTAGTGAAACAAAGCTTTTGTTCCAGTTACGTTTTTGCAAATTTGATTACCTAATGCATAACTCTTAAGGCTCTTGATGAATAGTAAACTGTGCAGTGTGTAATCATATTACTTATGTCACAAAGAATCGCTGTCTCATGTTTTTAAACCATTTTCAGCCCTACACATTTGCTCATTTGACCATTTTCATGTACATGTCGATTTTTTCAATCAATAATTCTCTAAATTTGTACAAAATCACTCGACATCGCGGTATACCTTCAAAAAACTCTGCACTGTCCAGACCAGCAATTGATCTCAAATGGCAGAACACATACGCAGCTAAAGAGAGACGTGAAAAAAATACCAATGATAGGCCTTTCATCTTTATCCCTCTATTATGAGTCAGCTAATAACAACTCAACACCCAGCAAAAAGACCTTGCCAATAATGCTCAATGCTTTAATTTTATAAATATTTATCGAAGTTCCCCTAACAAAGGTGAGAAATTTTTAACAAAATTTTACTGTACTAGAGTGACCTAGAGTCATATACCGGGTATTCCTATATTCTTTCCGTAAAATTAAACTTGAGGTTCCTTACCATAACGTAACCATATTTTACTTTATCGATGCATATCCGAAAATGTCTACTTTTAAAGGTACGTTGAATTAAAGTTCAGTAGTGCGATTCACTTAATTGGCAGACTACTGCACTTTACAGCGAAGATAAAGATGCACACCGGTCATTTGTTGACATTGATCACTCTAATCTGCACCGTATCTGATTTCAGACGACCATGAACCAACTACCGTACGAAGAAGAACTGATCGGTAGGATCGTTGACGGTTGAGAGAGGATTCGTGAAACTCTAGGCATCTTTGAACGGGTTCGGCAATCACTACGTCGGCGCCTTCGCGCGTGCATCGCTGCTGATAGGAAGAATTTTCAATAATTTCTGTAGCTATGTTGCATATGAACTGCTGTGTTCCTTAAAATGAACATAGTCTGACAGTGATTGTTCATTTACCCTACAACCTTCGCTGATTCTGGGCTAGGTTTAACTTTACGTTACCGTACCTCTAAAAGTAGATATTCTCGGTTATGCAGTGATAGAGCAAAATATGATTATTTTATTGTAAGGAACCTATAGTTTCATTTTATGGAAAGAATTTAGGAACACCCGGTATATACATATATTCCGTAGTCTCGACACGTATTATAATAAAACATCATATTGAAATGTGTCCACTATTTTAGTCATGATCATCACCTACAAATTTAGATCCCATTATGATATTCATGTAGAATACAGATAAATATCTTTCAGCGATGCAACATTTCAATTCTTCGAAGATCGTTCCACACGACTGAGTAAGTTTTTTCCCTAAACCGTACGAGAATTGGGTAATTTTCTGTATTAAACCATTGATCATGTAGACATGTTTCAAAACATCTAATATTTTTCAATATTCAACACCGTCAAGGAAACACCAAACCAACGGATTGTGAACAGAGGTCTAAAGAATTAATTCAACCTTAATATTCTGACAACATTGTGACCATCCAACAATGAAGCATTCTCTACATGTATAGCATTTGCACTGTTATTCATTGTTTTCAATTGCACAATATTTTATCAATTCTGTGGCACTAGAGCTTGCATTGTCTAGCGGTAACAAAGCAACTCTATAATGGAAAATACCATCTCTGTCAATTCACAGAAAATTTTCGTCCTTTTATAAAATATATACATTTTATACAATTTTAATGTGCGTACTCAGATTGCAATACTTTAATATTAATATAGTTTTTATTTCAGTGAAGAAAATCACTATTTATTCCTGAATACAGATATCTTAATTTTTTCTCAACCAGTTAAATGTTATACATTTCATCAGAAGCAGAGCATCTCGGCATACACTCACTATGTTGGAGGAATGCCTGTTAGGAACACTTAGAGTGTATAGCTACTAGAATAAAGATTTTTTCGATTTTTAACAAAATCAAAACCCTGCATAATGCTTGGATGAAGTTTTCTGGACAATTGAAGCAACCAAGCTCCATTTTCAGTACTCTTTTAAGAAAGTCCCCCCNTTTAAGAAAGCCCCCCCCCCCCCCGCCCGACACAAAAAGTATCAAATACATAGGTACACATTGCAACAACCAATAATACAGAATGCGAAACAGTGCTAAGTTATCAAACACTGCGTACATTGAGTGCGTTTTTGTACGCAACCTGATTAACAACTACGAAATATTGAGAAACAAATTTGTAAATGGAACTGATGAGATTACTGATCGGTCAGGATGGAGATTCTGTGTAATGTGTAGGTATTTATTTTTTGTCAGTGTGTGTTGTTGCTGTTGTTGTTCTATGGGGAACTTTTCTAAAACAATGTCAAAAATGGAGCCTGGTTTCTTCAAATGTACCAAAAGGTTCATCTAAAAATGATACAGGAATTCGATTTAAAAAAAAAAATAAATTATGCGTAACCTAGTATCATTATATCTGACCAAATAGTCTGCACAATTTCTAATCTGGCTAACTTGTACCTAGCTAGGCGCTGACATGGTTCCAAAACTACTCAATCGGCTTCTATGTTTAACGGATATAATGAGGCATATATATACATATATATATATGTCATCTTCGTTTCAATGAAACTTGTGCATGTAAATAATGACCTGCTGCCCAGATATACTAATATATATATACATGTATATAGCGAGAAATGCGAATCTATCAGCGTGGGTCATCGATGGGCGATGACGTACATCATGATCATTTTTAGGTCAGTTTTGTGACTTGTTATTTCCCACCCTACGAACAATGTAAACGAATTCATTATTATTGCATCTTAAGTCATTCGTAATTAATTTCCTTATATCTCTACACATCATCCTTTGCTACGAGGTACCGATTTTAATTAGGGTACACGTTACTAAAGTAATGTCAGTCAACCTTATGACTCACTTGGGGGTTCGTGTAAGAAGAGTAGCGCAGTTCCTAGGTCATATCTTGCGTGCAGATATAATAGAAATTTTCTATCTTGGCGCTATCTGTCTCGTCGCTGCCTCCGCGCGATTTCTGCCATTGCTTTGATGTTAAGAAGACAAGAAAGAAACAAACCGTGAACCGTGACAAGATATCTGCCTGTCTCAATCACTGTATTAATTACTTCAGCAATATTAGCTTATCTGTTGCACCGTAAAGTAATAATAAATAATGATAGAATTAAACTCTTCCTAACATAGTCCGAGTATTTTAGTCAATATTCGCTCCAAGTGTCCTGTATTGTATACGTATTTTTGTGGCATTTTCTGTGGTCGAGGAACTATCGATATCCTGATTAAATTATAATCATTGCAAGGCTTTCAATCTTCCGTTCGATAAGATATTTCCGCTCGCTGTTTGGTTTATCAGAGCAGAACGGATGAGGATTGATGTGAAGTCGAAGTTTCGATGATATATCAGTATACAGAACCGTCCAAAACTAAGGGATAAATTTTCAAATTGACTAACATTTTTCTAACCATGCCAGGTACTTCTTCTTCTGTACACTAATAGCCAGTAAGATGTTGATTATTGTGTTAAAATTTCAGACATGTATGAAAGGTAATAAAAAAGTTATAGTTATAAACGAAAGCTTTTCTCTTTAAATTTATAACATCCAAAACTAAGGAACAAACAATAAAAAAATGCATTAACTCAATATTTTGCAAGAAATATTTAGCAAAATAGTGGTGAACAATGAATATTTGGTAAATAGTCCCTTGCTTTCGATTACAGCTCCGCATCGTCGACTACATGACCGAATGAGACTCTGACAATCTTCATCAGTAATTTTCGCCCATTCCTCTTGAAGCTTCATCCAAAGATCTTCCTTATTGATAGGGTTTCTTGCCATAACTGTCAGCCCTAATGTTTTCCAAAGATTTTCGATTGTATTTAGGTCTGGATTTTGTGGTTGCCCAATCCATAACTCCAAGATCTTGCTGCTCAAGGTAACTCATGATTGTCTTTGCCTTATGGCAGGGGGCATTGTCTTGCATGAAGATAGGGCTGGGGACACCTGAATTAACAATATTAGGCACGACAATACCTTCCAACAGATTTTTGTACACTTGAGCATTCACATGGGTTTGCTAACGAACGAGCGGCGATATCCCTTGACTACAGAACATACCGATAACCATCACGCTCCCGCCGCCAAACTTCACAGTCTTCTTAGTACACTTTACACTTAATTTCTCACCTTCACATCTTCTAACCAAATTCTTACTGCCATTACCAAGCAAATTGAACTTCCTTTTATCACTGAAAAACACTCTATCCCAAATTTCATGGGACCTGCTAACATGCTTGTTTGCAAACTCTAATCTCTTTTTCTTGTTCTTGGCACTCACAAGCGGCTTCTTCTGTGGGCATCTTGCAAATAACCCTATTTCTTGAAGGCGCCGAGAAACGGTCTGACGAGAGACGTTCATACATTTTGTGTCATTCATTTCCCTACTTATCGCAGCTGAGGACTTAAAACGATCCTTCAATGACGTACGCTGGATGATTCTGTCCTCTCTAACTGACGTTCTACGGAGCCTGCTGGCCTTTTTAGGGGCACCAATGCAGCCGGTTTCATTGTACGACTTCACTATTCTGCCCACAATACTTTTCGAACGGCTTACCTTAACAGAAATTTCTCTAATAGTGAAATTATTCTTGTGTAACTTGATGATATCTTGTCGCAGGATATAATCAACTTTCTGACGTGGTGCCATCATGTAACGAACAGCCATGTTTACAGCAATGTCAAACTTTGTTTTCGATGTAAATAAAGAAATACGGACTGAATAAGAAAATACCTACTTTTTTTTTTGTCCCTTAGTTTTAGACGTTATACATTTAAAGAGAAAAGCTTTTCGTTCATAACTTTTTTATTATCATTTCATACATGTCTCAAATTTTATCACAATAATCAACATCTTACTGGCTAATAGTGTGCAGAAGAAAAAGTACCTGGCACGGTTAGAAAAAAGTTATGCCGTTTTGAAAATTTGTCCCTTAGTTTTGGATGGTACTTTATTATGTTGTCAGTAATGGTAGTAATATATTTGAGGATTTGTAGCGGATGTTCGTTAATCGATAAGGTTGTACCGCCATGCATCGGGTGATTTGTAGAGCAACCAGAAGAAGTGTGAAATATTTGGTAAATTGTCCATTGCTTTCGATTACAGCTCCGCATCGTCGACTACAAAATCCCGACCTAAATACAATCGAGAATCTTTGGAAAACACTTGCTTACTTTGCTTATTGCTGTTCGTCGAAAACGACGATGACGTTCCCTCCCGCTCAGGAAGCAAGGTTGATGGAGTAGATAGATGTCAGTCGTTAGTCACTGGTCCCCCCTGCGCCGATGAGCATCGAGGTGAGTCCGAAGTCCAACTGCCGACGCGCAGCCGCGCCCACACCGGGGACAGACGTGGTCTCCCCAACCGGGGATAAGCTGGTGCCTGCGGGCTCTACGCTCCTCATCCGCGACCCGGAGCTGTTCTGCATAGTGCGTCACCCCATCACAACACGCCGCTCTCCACTCAGCGCGATCACTCGCAAGGTCTTCCAGGCCATCAATGGGGATATGACACCTCCGCAGAGTTGTGGCGATGTGGTCCTTAGACCGTTTACGCTGGCCGCCCACCAACCGCCGCCCGTCCGACAGCTCACCGTACAGCACCCCGCGGGGAAGCCGCTCTTCAGGCGGCTTGCTAGCTTGCTCTCTCGCTTATCTATTTACTTGCTAGCTTGCTCGCTCCTTATCTATTTACTTGCTAGTTTGCTTGCTCGCTTATCTATTTACTTGCTAGCTTGCTCGCTCTTTATCTATTTATTTGCTAGCTTGCTCGCTTATCTATTTACTCGCTAGCTTGCTCTCTCGCTTATCTATTTACTTGCTAGCTTGCTCGCTCTTTATCTATTTACTTGCTAGTTTGCTTGCTCGCTTATCTATTTACTTGCTAGTTTGCTCTCTCGCTTATCTATTTACTTGCTAGTTTGCTTGCTCGCTTATCTATTTACTTGCTAGTTTGCTCTCTCGCTTATCTATTTACTTGCTTGCTCGCTTATCTATGTACTTGCTAGCTTGCTCGCTTATCTATTTACTTGCTAGCTTGCTCGTTCCTTATCTATTTACTTGCTAGTTTGCTTGCTCGCTTATCTATGTACTTGCTAGCTTGCTCGCTTATCTATTTACTTGCTAGCTTGCTCGTTCCTTATCTATTTACTTGCTAGTTTGCTCTCTCGCTTATCGATTTACTTGCTAGCCTGCTCGCTCCTTATCTATTTACTTGCTAGTTTGCTCTCTCGCTTATCTATTTACTTGCTAGCTTGCTCGCTCCTTATCTATTTACTTGCTAGTTTGCTCTCTCGCTTATCTATTTACTTGCTAGTTTACTCGCTCTTTATTTATTTACTTGCTAGTTTGCTCGCTCTTTATCTATTTACTTGCTAGTTTGCTAGCTCCTTATCTATTTACTTGCTACTTTTCTCGCTCTTTATCTATTTACAAGCTAGTTTGCTAGCTCCTTATCTATTTACTTGCTAGTTGGCCCGCTCTTTATCTATGTACTTGCTAGTTTGCTCGCTCTTTATCTATTTACTTGCTAGTTTGCTCGCTCTTTATCTATTTACTTGCTAGTTTGCTCGCTCTTTATCTATGTACTTGCTAGTATGCTCTCTCGGTCATTCACTTGCTCGCTAGCTGATTTGTTCCCTGGCTCGCTCGCCCATAGCTTGCTCATTCACTCACTCACCTACACCTCCACACAAATCCACGATATAAGCATACATACACATACAGTATAACGTAATAGAGATCATTCTCAGGACTCGATATGAGACGGGGCAGAATAGTTATTGTCATATCGTAGGTGCAGAATAGGAACAATGCACAGTGTTCTGGGTGCAGTTAGCGACTACATTTCCAACTTTGTATCTTTCCCGAAATATCGAGATAAGTATACTTAATACAATTTCATGAGGACTGTTTTTAGTTCCCTGAAAATCCCAGGAAACTCATCCACGGCACAAGAAGCCACTCTTGGACATCAACGAAAACAATTTCCTGACACCTTCGTTAAGAGGTGATCATCCTAAGGCCAACCATTGCCTGCTCGAAAACTCATCTTTTACATGAGTATAGATTCACAGTTTGTCAATGTTACTCTAAGACAATGGCTTTTATATAGGATTAAAGATCACGGCAAGTCCCTAGTACCTAATGCGCCACTTGGCCACTCACAGTCTACACTAGCGGGCAAAATAAGAGAACAATTTTCATTTTTTGAAAATAAAGGTTAACCACGTAGAGTAGGTTAATGAATGTTTTGAAGGGGCCCTAAGGAATGTATTTAACATATTTCTACAAAATATCAGGACAAACATAACTATATTTCATACATTAGAGCAATCTAACAAAGAATAATAAAAATTGAACAGTGCAAAATAAGAGTACGATCGTCTCTAAAACATTTTCACATTTACCCCGGTCATCTGGCAACATTCAATTTCGTGTACATGACTTCTAGAACTGCCACTCTTACGATTACACCATTCTAGAAACATGGCACCTCACGTGAAAG
>LQNS02276925.1:19086974-19099957 GCA_001587735.2 Parhyale hawaiensis | reverse complement strand
AACATCAACCTGACCAGCCAGAGAAGCAGAAGCTAACATCAACCTAATCAGCCAGAGAAACAGAAGCTAACATCAACCTGACCAGCCAGAGAAGCAGAAGCTAGCATCAACCTAATCAGCCAGAGAAACAGAAGCTAACATCAACCTGACCAGCCAGAGAAACAGAAGCTAACATCAACCTGACCAGCCAGAGAAACAGAAGCTAACATCAACCTGACCAGCCAGAGAAGCAGACGCTAACATCAACCTAATCAGCCAGAGAAACAGAAGCTAACATCAACCTGACCAGCCAGAGAAGCAGAAGCTAACATCAACATAATCAGCCAGAGAAACAGAAGCTAACATCAACCTGACCAGCCAGAGAAGCAGAAGCTAACATCAACCTAATCAGCCAGAGAAACAGAAGCGAGACCAATGTCCTGAACAATAATCACAGGGGCAGCAGCCACCCAGACGGTGACCCATCCCGAACCTGCACGGTGAGCAGCGACTTGCACAGTATTTTTCTCATTTAGTTGAAAACCTAGAATTGTTTAGAGTTTAAAATTGGCTAACTCTAATTTACTCATTCGTGAAGATAAAGTATAAGAAAGGCAAAACAATTTCTGGCTAGTCAGTTTGATTTTAAAATCACATTTTAACTAATGGGGGTGCTTACCAGCTGGTTAAAATTTTAAGACTAGTATGTCTAAAAGTAGTAAAATACTTCACAACGATGTTGAAGTTGACAAAATAAGGGCTTAATAATGAGTCTTGAGTCCATTCACCCAGAAAAACCTCAAAATTCCTTTGTGACGAGCATAAAATGAAGGTAATCCAAAGAGTCAAGAAAAGGTTCCTTTAAGGGGTGAAGACGCCATCACAGAAATCATTGATTGACTTAGAACACAATACTTTTCTATTGGCATTTCTAACCATCCATCTCCCAATGGTTTCTAATGGATTCAAGTCTTGAGATCAGGCTTTATCAAGAAAAAAAAGAGGACATCAATGTCTTGGCTAAGCAAGTCTTGTGGATGGCAGTCTTATTGTTTTAGAAGTTCTATTAAAAAAAAAACATAACACATTTATTTCTCATATGGAGCCTGTGTCCAACAAGGTTAGAATCAGCATCTAGAGATTTTTATTCTTAGTAATAACATAAGAATACTACTAAAAATAACCTAAGAGAGCATTGGCATTAAGTTTGCAGAGATCTACTAGTGCAATGCCGGTAAAGCGTTTTCTTTTGATAATTAACAATAATACGATAAAGCAGTAGTGCAGTATCGTTCACATTGACTACAACTAGATTTACGATTTCTGAAGTATATTTCGGGGAAAACCCCAAATTGTGCGTTTGCTTAGGCGAACTCTTCTAGGAAGATTTTTTCTTGAATTTGGCCCAGAAATCGTTCAAGTGTTCGGGTCCCTGTCATTTCTAGCGGTATCGTCCTCAGCGGGCGATTATCCACCATGCTGCCCCCTCCCCCCTCCTCCTGGCTGGAGAATGACCCCACCTCTCCTGCTCTCACTTTTTCTGCTTCTACTCCTCCTGCCATTCTTATTTCTGCAGCTGCAACGTTAACGCCTTCTGCTCCTACTATTGCTGTTCATGATGCCGCTGCTTTTCGGGCTCCTGCCTCTTGTGCTTCATCTCTTTTTCCTTGTGCTCCAGCTCTTGTTCCTTGTGCTTCATCTCTTGTTCCTTGTGCCCCACCTCTTGCTCCTTGTGTTCTTGTTCATGTTACTCGTATTTCCGCTCCTATTCCTTGTGCGCCTCCTCCGGATGCTCGTCTTGCTCCTCCTCTTGTTCCTTTTGCCCTTGCTCGTATACATTTTACTTCTGCTCCTGCCTCACTTGCTGGTATTCTTGTTCCTGGCACTCTAGCTTTTCTTTCTGTGTTAGTATTGCTCTTTTTACTTCTCTTGCTACTAGTGTGCATTTAAAAACAGTGCAGTGTCTATCGTTATATCACTACTATGATCAGCATTTTTAGTTTTACTTAGAAGTGTTGGTTTAATAATGCACTGCGTGTTCTTGTTGTTGTTGTTGAATGTATTTTTGGTGCACCCATGAAACATCTAAAATAATAGAAACTGAACTTTCATGCCACATTATGCATCTAGAACAATGATACGAAACGATGTTTTTGAGTTACAATGGGTAATTATTAGCTGTGCGCAACAAACCTATTAACACTCATGTGGACAGAACAGAATCTTCTACTGACGACATAATTGGAGCTGTGTGTCTGTGAAATAAGTTATTGTTTTTTTTGCTTTAAGTAATATAAGGACATTCATAAGCCATTTAGAGGTGGTCCTCGTTATGCGTCGGACTTGTTTGATAAAGGCTTTTAAATAGATTCAAATTTTTAGTTCCAGGTATTCGATATAAGTAGATACCTTAGATTTTATTAGTGTCCTTATCCCAGCAACACAAGTTATTGCATTCTAGAGGCGTACTACGCCCACGTGTACGCTTTATCTGGCTCGGCTTACTAACGTCACATAAATTGATCATTTTCAGTGATGAAATGTGAAATGCGTATTCATTTTAAAGTTTCTTTACCTCCATTTCAACTGCAATCATTTAAAGCTATTGTATTATTTCTCAAAAACACTTCGTTTTCTCACTGCAGTATTACCAGCCACGATTCAAAGCATCACTAAACTACTTCATGCAGAACGCTGTGACTTGATTTACGCCACTGGACTCGATATATATGATCTCATTACTGCACTGGTCTATGGCCTGTAACGAGGACTTCCTGTATTCGAAACATTTACACGACGGCCTGTGACCCCATTAGTTCACCATCACGGTCTTCTTGGCTGTCACAAAAAAAGTTGTGCTACACAAGATGAATCATTGATACTTCAAAATATGAAATTCCTCATTAAATGCTATAGGTCGTGTTTTTAAGGCCGGGCCCCCCGCAGGAAGCAACAACCAATGAGGTCACAGGCCGTCTTGTATCTTGCTGCTACACGACTTCCGTAAAGATCGCATTGCGACGCTTGTTGCTTCCTGCGGGGACCAGGCCTTAAAAGCACTACCTATTGCATTTAATGAGGAATTTCATATTTTGAAGTATCATCGAAACATTTATTGCCATACTATACTGTCTAAGAGAAATTATTAGGCTACATATTACGTTCCACTTTAGTAAATGACCAGAATGTGATTCGAATTAACTACTCATTATATTCGAAACACTGTAGCATATCTTCAGACTGTAAACTCCCCGGACAAAAAAATTAGCCACCTGTTACTAATGATGCGTAGAACCGCCACAAGTACATATCTATACTAAGAATTATCGTCGTATTTTTATATATTTATATACTAGTGTGCCCGCACTGTCATAAAATGACAGCGAATAATTTGTGTTGATCCTTCTTCATTAATCATGCTTCTCTTCATACAATTGCCAGCTTTAAAAATCATCTAGATGAGGGTTCACGGCATCCTAATTACCCTAATTACAGAGCATCAACACTCTTATTTTCTTGCATAGAAAAAATTCATTTCTTTTGGAGTCAGTTCTGCAACACTGAAAAGAATTTATTCTATTTCGTATCATAGATATCCTAGTGTGTCATATCTGTCCAATAGTCTTTTGATTATTGAAAGATGTTTCGTCGACAATTGAATCAACGTTGGAAGAATAGCTAGTGCAGCAAAATCATCTGTGGGAAGAAACTACGAATCAAGATGCATGAGAGTGCCAATGGAAGCTTCAGATACCTTCAATGCTGAGATTTCAACTTCGGCAATGCAAGAAGTGCAGTTAAACTTGAGGCCGCCCGATACTTTGCCATAGATTCGATGTATGGAGAAGGTAATACTCGCACGAATCAGACTTAGCCTGCGATATCTTTATTTTTGAATTTCAATTGTCCCTTATTAAGATACGTTTGCCATCTTTTGCAACCCGGCCTATTTTCTTCCTATCAGTTTTCAGTGGAGCTTGACAGGACGACCAGAGCCTCCAACCTGGGCTAATTTCCGCCTATCTGTTTTTTTAAAGCGTGACAGAAAATGGATAAACCGATAAACAAACAGATAAATACACATCGGTCTTTATTATATTGTAGACCTCCGCCAAGAGATTATTTTGTCGTGTGTGTCTCTTTGTCTTTCTGTTTGTTTGTTTGTTTGTTTGTTTATTTGTTTGTTTATTTGTCTGTCTGTCTCTTCGTCTGTCACTAAGATAACTGAAAAAGTCAAGAACGGCCTAAAGATGGGCGAATTAAGAGCCGCATCAAAATTGAGCTCTAATGCATGTTGCTTAACCTAAAATACTGGAGTGACAATCGTGCTAGCGAATATACTGGAATGACAATGATACAAGTAGGATTGCTTGGGGTAACAACTGTACCGGTGGGACTTTGGGTTGACAATTGTAATGGAAACCCCAAATTTCGTTTTATAAGAAAAACTTGGATGTATTGAAGTCATATCTGTCGGTAGCCTAGATATGTGACGGGGAATCAATGTAATCAGTAATGCTCTGCTACTTGCTAATGTACAGGTTTTTCTGCACTTCTTCTAAGGTGAGAAACGGTTGTGCTGCAACAGATAAATTCACAGAGAGAGCACTCATCTGTTATGACAATTTTAGTTGGCTTCTGGAGCGTATCCTCCAGAAGCATATTAGTAATGAAAGTATGTTAAATGAAGACGGGACATCAAAAGTTCATCGTTGTCATTATTGACAGCCCGGGCACTCTAGCAGTAGCCTGATTTTTTAACCCCATAGAAATTGAGGTTACGTGGAAGCACTCTGCAGGCACCGGTTTTCATTTACAGCTGTCCAGGTATAGACGTGTTCCTGATCTGCCCTAGAAAGATGGGAAGAAAGCAAGATGTCACGGAATGCCAAAAAGAACTGACATATTGCTTTTGGTCGATCTAAGGGACATCGAGTACATGTAAACCTAAGCGGATAAGAATACTGGATCCTAATATGAATAGGAGAACCATTCCCACGTGGCAGGCTTATTCTTAAATTGAAGACGGAAAATAGTCGAAAATATTATCACCACTCAAGCTACACGCGAGACAGCCAGTTTTTCTTGAGCTTGCACCATTGCCCGAAGAGATAAATGTAGGGACACATGTTAAATCTCAGCAGATTGATTTACTATCCTAATAGAAGTAGAATAATTCAGTATACCTGCGAAGTATAGAAGCGATTTATCATAATTATGACTGACCAGAGAGACGTTGAATCTATGGAATATCCAAACCAATACTGTACGCATTTGCCAACTCTATGAATTACAGAGAGAGAAGTTGCTTCATAAGCAGGCTACGGCTGGAGTCATCACCCCACTGCCTCGAGATCTTCTACCGATAAAGTGAATATAACGGTGCCCTTATAATATAAAGCTCATTTTGACTACACTGCGCATACGACTCCCAACTACAGTTTACATAATTTGGTATTAGCATAGCACGTATCTAAAGAGGAGACAAAACATAGGTTTCGGTTCTTGCCAGTGATGATGTGTCAGTTTAGTCATTATCAATTCATTGTACAGTCCTTCAAAAGTCAGAGTGGTAAAGTAGTGCATCAGCTGCTCCCTCAAGCTTGCCGCTCATTTGCTCGAAATGCAGGTCCTTTAGATAATAGCAATATATTCCAGAAAGACTGCACAAATCAGTGTTTTCTGAATTTAATAACGTGAATATTTACATCTCCTCTTAGCTACGTTTTAAGGTAAAGTTGGCTACACCAGCAACAACGTAATTAACGGTGCAGATTTCCGGTCGAGGAAAATATTCAGTGTGTCATATAACAGGCTGATGTTTATGATAAGTCTGGTATGAATTAAGTTAATCTGTGTTTCTGCATTTATCTGTCCCGGTGATAGTGCATGTCCTAGCAAGTATGGTTCTACTCAGTACCTACTGCATAGGTCGAGTTTGACGGTGTAATGGGACGTGTGTCGGGTATATTGTGTTTTCAATTTAAGGGGTGCTCGAACAGCCACTTCTGACAGATAGTCTAATGTGCTTAGATTTAACATGTTACCGAAAAAGTAACATTAGCTGGCAAATAATATAACCTAGTTGGTCATGGAAGAGAGCTTTTCACATCAAGCGGGTGCTATATACCGCGGCAGAAAGTAAAATTGGTTTTGAAATGGAGCAAGCACAAGCAGCTGCTTCACGTGCCTTTTGGAGTTTTTGCATCGGAAACTGAGAAATGTATTGTAGCTTAGCCTACTTATTGATGAGTGGTGGGAAAGTTTATAAACTTCCTACCACTTACGTCGGACCGTAACAGATCTCCATTCGTCTGCTGCGGGGTATCCCCGCCCTCTGCTTCCTGCCCACAATCGACCGCCTTCCGGCTAGGATCCCGCCGGGATTTTGAACATCTTTGGGTCTCCCGGCTTCAATAACGCTTCGGCCATTTTTCGGGGTCTCACGTTCGACCCTTCAAGGATTTTGGCTCTTGTACTGATCCTACCGGAGGGGGTGGGTGAGCTCTAACTCCGAGACCTCGATTTCCCAAGCCTTCCAGAACTCGAAACCTGAGCCCCGAATGTCTTGTCAGCCAGTACCATGAAGGCATAGGTCGATGCACTAGAGCGATGTGATCATAGCTCGCACCACTCCAGACTATGGTGTTTGCTCCGTGGCTTCTCGGGTACTCGTAAATCCGCTGTTCCTAATCAGCCCATCACTTTCAATGGCACTCAGGTGTCTTTTGCCCGTAACGTAGCCACTGGTTTCTGTAAACAGTTCATGGACGCGGATCCGGCACTATATCAGCCCACTCGTCCGGGCTCTTGAAAGACGACTTCATGAGCTTCTTCTGGATCACGACTACGGGTGTTTTCACCCTTCAGCAAGCCGGAGCCTTCTTCCGTGCCTGAAGTAACTCTTCGGCAATATGCTCTGACTGACTGATTCCCCTGCACATCAAGCTCGTTGGCCTACGCTCTCCTGTTCCTGACCACTCTTTTTGTCCTATTGATAGCGCAGTCAACCGTGCCGATTCTGGTTTGCGGCCAACATTATCCCCGTCCCAGCAGGCCATTCTCCGACGGCAGATCTTACCGTCAGATATCCCTACTTCGCACAGCTGTTAAGATCCTGTCGGACTTGCTCCTTCTGCATCTAGTGGAGTCTTTGGCGGTGTCAGGCCCCCATCATGGATTTTACTCTATGCGATCGATCGACGCAGTCCTTCTTCCCATAGTCCAACGCCTTTTTCAAGGGTTTAACCGTTTTACACCTCCTGCTCAGTCGATTGCCTTAACAGCGTATTTCTATAAGGCCTTTGATACGGTCTTCCGCTGCCACCACCACCACCTGCTCTCAAAGGTTTCACATTTAGGCCTCCCTGATAACCTCTTTCGATGGATCTCTGCCCCCTATGTGGGTGACGCACCTCATCCCCCTGGGAAGATATAAGATCACCTTTCCACCCCTTACTTGCAGCAGTTCCCCATGGCTCGTTGATCTCCTCGCTCCCTTTATTTTTTCCGTTAGCAATCTCTCCCGTTTTGTACGCAACAACTTCACCTTCCTCTCTTCTGCTGCCCTCATCCCGGCGGCAGCGAGGAACTTATCAGACCATACTTCGACAATCGAGGCCTGGGCCAGGGAGAGCCTTGCCGGTCTCTCACTCACAACCCCACTCCACTCTGTTTGCATCAAATCATCGTCAATCCAGGTTGGACCCGGCATTCAAGGTGGGTGCGTCGGGTCTCAATCTGGAGCGTGCCTCCACAATCTTGAGAGAAGTATTAGCCGACACCTCAGTTTTGCTGCTCGTGCGACTTATATTCGCGACAGATGCTGCTCTCGTTCGCGGCTTTTTTCCGTTCTGGCGGGCGCTAGATAAGGCAAAATTGAGGGACCTTTCTTGCAGGCTTCTCGGGTCCCTCATTGGCAGCGTCATTCCTTTCACAACCCCATTTTGGTTTCCTGGTGGCTCCAAAACTTTCATGCGGTTTGGGATTGCTCTCCAATCCATGTCTTTTCAGTACAACACGGGTACACTCATTCTGCTCCTGGTACTATCACGGCTCTTTTTGCCCCTTGCCATTTTCGCCAAACTCTTCAACCACATTTCGACACAGATATTGTCTCCCCTTTGCAGATGGGATTCTTCCCTGCCGAACATTACCGTACTGCCGTGAGGGCATTACACCAAAGTTGTTGCAAGTACAAGAGCTGCATCTACCCCCGGCAGAGTTCTGGAATTTGATTGCCCTCCTTCCTGTTCGGAGGTCTCTCCTCTCCCCGAATGTTTCCGATCTAGATCTACCCTCACCCAGCTACGCTGTGGCCTCTGTTCGGTCTTCGTGGTATCTCTGTTCCGAGTGGGACGGATCGATGATTCCACCTGCTCGTCCTGTCGTTTGGGTGGACTGACTGTTCGTCGCTTCTCCTGTCCTAGTCGCCCCTTTGATCGTTCGGTGAGTGGTCTCTAGCCGGTCTCACTTGGTGGCGGCGTGTTTTCTCGTTTCTCTTAATCTCTTCTCCCCCTCAGGAGTCTCCTCTCTAAGCTGACGTTTATGGGCCCTGTGATGAAACTATTGAACAACACCTCGTTCGAACCCTCTTCCTCACAGCCCGGGTTTCGGGCAGCAGGTATTCACTACTGGCTCATCTGTGCCATAAGCACTGTAAGTTGTCTTCAGAGCAACCTGTTCCTTATGTGTTCCCCATTGTTGTGACAACAACCGAGGAGCCATCCTCCGCTCTACCTTAGGGTCGCGGGATCATCGCTCTCATCCCTCGGCATCCGGATCCTCACTAACCGGTTGATACTCTAGCCCATCTTCAGAGGCAGCTTCAACTAAATGGGTAGCGCTTCACTGCTTCATTCTATACAAACCCCGTCCGGCTCCTGCGCTTACTCTCAGTTGATTCTGGCTATCAGGCCAGAAGGTCCTACAACCGCTCGTGCCAGAGGCAATGGCACACGCGAGGCGTCTTTCAGCCTCCCTAGACGCTGAACATTCGCATGCTCGGCATCTTCCGCGGAGCCGATTGGTGCTTCTCTACTGTCCCTGTCTACCCTTGTGTTGCGGATGGCTTCCGGCCTTCTTTTTTACTCTGGTTCACGCTTCTTCCTGAATTCTACTTTCCATCTTCGTTTGCACTTGGTCGCTCCATTCTTTGGTTCGAGTTTCGTTCGTACTGCCCTCCTCGAACGGCCGTCCTTTACGGTAGCAAAAGTTGCCGTCAACCAAAATGCCATATAGAGAAAAATTACATTTTTGAGCCCTTGAGCTTAGAAAAATTGTTTTTCTCGAGGGATTTTTGGTCGAGGTCACGTCCCATTCTCCTTCCCCAGCAAAGAAACACCGACATACCGACCTGTGCAGTATTTCTGACATCGCTGCACGCTATATAGCACCCCTGTTGGGTACATCCGCCCTCTGGCCGTCGTACTCGCTCTGTCGGACTATCTCTTGGGATTTTTCTGATTTTTCTATGTGCATATTACATCCCTCCTGTTATATTTTCACAGGGACATAAATAAGCGGCATTGCGGAATTCCTTAAATTCCTTGCCTTTATTTTTCATTTTTTTCTTACACCAATCCAACAGTTAGCTACCTCGAAACCGTAAAGAATGGGAAATTGACGAATATTTTGATATTATAGCAAAAGTTGACGTCGACTAAAAAGCCAGTGAGATAAAAATATTTTGCTAAGCTCAAGGGCTCAAAAATGTAATTTTTTCAAAACCAGAAGACAGAAAACTTACGTATTTAAGAAAATATTTTAAGGGTAACTTTCTATAAATCTAACTGAATGTGATTCTGTATCTCAAACGTCTAGTATCTTCCATTTATATTTCAATTACTGACATCTCTGAAGGATGCAGTAAAGATTTTGGATTATGAATGTGCGAAACATTGAATTTACGATGTGTACAAATTGAGGGACCAGACTTCAAATGAAGATCTGCGGTATCAAAATTTAGAACGCACTAGAGATATAGAATCATTAAAACCAGACGAATTAGGAGATTTACCTGTATTGAGTTACAGTGGTGTAAAGCTGTAAATTCCAGAGTAAGCTACGGAGAATTAAAAACACATACAAGCGGCTTTCTGAAACATTGCCTGCTGGTGAGCCGTGGAGCGTGTATCTAGATGTGTTACCTGATGTAAGAGATGAGTGATGTGTTCTTTCGTGTTTCCCTAAGGATTCTATCACATAATAAAGTATTACACTTAGAGTTTAGTTCATTTCCCCAGTAATCTCTTCAACCGCAATAGAAACCGTTTATTAGTTGTAGTGGAAATAATTCTCTGTTTCTTGGCATCATCACTAAGTTTGGATCTGATTTCCAGGCAATCAACACAAAACCAGACAGCCTCCTAAAGTTCTTGTTGGTCTTACATGAAACTGTTAATTCAATCATTTGTTTCAACCTGTGAAAGGGAACAACGCTATAAAACCTATACCGAGTGAGTATTTACTATTTTTAACACACTGATACTTACACCTGCAGACATTGCAGCGTGTAATGTCCGAGACAAGCACAAAAAATAACTTTGCGTTACTTGTGATGGGAAAAACGTTGAAAGCATTCTAATATGATAAATACCTAAAAAAGTTTAGTCAAAAAATTCTAAGTTAGTCACTACGGTACTTGTTTCCAGCAAGATTTGCCCTTCTCTAATAGCTTCGCTCTGTGAAAATGGACTATCAGTTGCTGCAACGAGCGTCTGTTTATATTTACAAAATTATTGTGGTTGTGGTACCATCAAGCTAATTATCTATCCATCCGTATTGCCCTTTCAATATTCGAACGGAGTACATTTAACTTGTTCGACACACACGATAGTCAAATGAAAGCGTTAGCAAGTTTTGAACGCCAGATGGATATGACGATACCGGTATCGGATATGGCGATACCCACGAATTTGAGCAAAATTTTAAGCATAAGACATTATGCATTTTCGGCCGCGATCGCTGGTCAAATATGCAGATTTTGTAAACAAGCTGTCTGTAGTATCAATGTAATCGTTGATTATTGCACGTGGTGTGCAGAATACACAACGGGCACAAAGCGAGCGATTACAGGCAACTCCAATCGAAAGCATATTGTAAAAATGATATAAGCGTTGTGTCTAGGGAAGGGAAGCGAGAAAACGACGTCACGGAAAAAAGAGAGTATAAGCAGTAAGATTGATAATTATTTAAAATGGGCGAGTCTGTAATATTTTGTAGCGTATGCATCACATCTCCTACCACAAGTCGTCCAGTATCAGCAATAAACTGTCAGATACAGAGATAGAAAATGATTGAAAAATTTACTGTAACTGCGATGGGCATAATTATCTGTTAAATATGAGAAACAGAGATCAGAAACTGCGCATAAATATGGGTGAGAGACAATGCGAGACTTCTTTCAAGGAAGGAGTCAGAGAGCACCCATAAGAAGAACGGAACGTTATCAGCCAAATATCCAATTCAGCGTTGGTCGTGTACGTTGACGTCAGTGCTTGCTTCCACAAAGACTATGTTTCTTCAGAATTTTAATAATATTAAAATATAAAATTTTTAGGTTAGGAAACGCTCGCAAGATCGACAGGTAAAGTGAAATTATGAAAATTCAGAGATACCTTTAAGAAGAATTATTACCTATAGGTGAAATAAACACATTTTTAGAATTCTGCGGAGTAACGGGATGTGGAAGCAAATATACGTCCCTGAAGTCTTGGCACGATACAAAAGTGAATATTAATATTCAACAACGATACTCTGGTAGGTTAAAATGTTACACAAGGTATATGTTCAAAACTTCAATTCATTCTGCAGTAGATTTGCCTTTTGATACATATTTTGCAAACATTTCATTACCGTAGAGTTCCTTCGTGATTGCCAGTTCGTTCCTGTGTAGTTGCTTTGTGATGTGTTAGGTTAGATGAAGAGTGATAATTTAATCAGTGGAGTCAAATTGGAAGGTATATGTTAGGCTAGACAAAATGTAATTGGCTGAAAGAGGTCCATTAGACACGACAATGGGCGTGTTCGATCGGGCACAGAAATTAAATCTTCGAGGATTGACATGTCCGAAATTTCAATGAGATGCTTTGGCTTTGTGACCTTGAATCGTGTTGCACGTGTTAAACACAACGCGACTACGTCGAGCGTACTGAAAACTCTTTATTATGTATTAAAATTGAATTTCCAAAAGTCTCAAGGGTAACCGAAAGAAGGTCAATGTCCGAACCTCAATTCAATTCGAAACACCGCGCCTGCATAGAGTTAAGAACAAGTTAAGTCTCGAAGACTAAATTTTAGCGTCCAACGAAGCGTACCCTCAGTGTTAGGTTAGACTACCTTTTCCTAACTTCTTCAGGAAGTGACCCTTTCAGCAACACCAAACCAACCATGCCCACCCCCCATCCCCTTATAAGCCATCTGAAAACGTACTAGTTTCCTCTGGCAGCGATACATACATTATCAGATTGATCGCAGCAAAGAGAGCAATAGCAACTAAAACAAAATGCTCAATAATGTTTATCAACAAAAATATCAAGTATTAGCGATGAAAATGATCTTACGACCTGAACAACAAAAAGCCCAAAAATGCCACATAAAGATAACTTCAATAACTCTGATCCTTCATGACTCCAGAAAAAAGTTCACGATTCTTTTTGGGTCATGACTCGCAGTCTGGGAACCACTGGGTTTGACCATTCACGTTGGATTAAGATGAGGTAAATTATAAAGCGTGGCTCAAGGAAAACGTTAAGTTTAGCAGTGGAAAATCCACGGGTCCACGCAAGTTCAATACTTTCACATGTCTGGAAAAAAATGGTAACAGTAAGAGCGTGGGCTCTAGAAAGATACATAGTCGAACATTGTAGCTGCGTGGCCCTAGACCTCTTGCTTTTTTTCTTTAACCGCAGCTCGCCGGTGTGGGTTTTGGTTCCCGTATTTGGCAACATTCTCTGTCGAAGACGTAGACCTCGATGCGGTAATTTTCTACCGGCCACTATGAT
>LQNS02276925.1:19056833-19066839 GCA_001587735.2 Parhyale hawaiensis | reverse complement strand
AGGTAAAGCAAGGTTAGGTAAAGCAAGGTTAGGTAAAGCAAGGTTAGGTAAAGCAAGGTTAGGTAAAGCAAGGTTAGGTAAAGCAAGGTTAGGTAAAGCAAGGTTAGGTAAAGCAAGGTTAGGTAAAGTAAGGTTAGGTAAAGTAAGGTTAAGTTTGGTAAGGTTAGGTAAGGTTAAGTAAGATAAGGTTAGGTTAGGTAAAGTAAGGATAAGTAAGGTTATGTGACGTTAGGTAAGGTTAGGTTAGACAAGGTTAAGTTAGCTTTGCTTCCTATGGGGTCGCCGTTTATTTTTTCCCATAGGAAAATAATGGGAACTTCAAAGTCCAATATCTCGATAAGTATGCATTTGCGGCAAAAATGTCATTCGTGAAAAACGTCTTAAAATGGGTCCTTCTACCCATTATATTACTTTAAAATATGGAAAATGCATGATGGTCCTGAAAGCGAATTTTACCGAAATAAATCGAAAAAATACGGTGATATGTTTAAGAAAACAACCTACGAAGGCCTGAAGTCTCACACTCAAATACTTCGACTCGTCCATGTGATGTAAATTCGTTACGTGCGGTCACGGCTAAGTTTTATTTTAGTCCTATTGAGTCATCACGTTGCATTCTTTGCTTATTGGCAATGCGATTTCTTCGCTTCCTGGCAATGCGATTTCTTCAATAACGTTAGCCATAGGCCTTCAAAACATAATTTTGCCCTTGCCAACGTTACTCCTTTATTTTTCTTACTTTGAAAGTATTTGCTATGATTTTCATGGCATTGTTCAGCATGCAGCTTTGCATGTAAATTACTAATACATTTTCTTCTCTCAGTTACAACTCGACCCTTCTCTATTCTCTTCCTTTTCCTCACTGTTGCAGTGGCTTAGGAGGCTGAAATTATATCTAATATGCTACATCTGTAAAACTTGCAAGCTACAACATAGCGAAAATTGATTACTATAAGGTGTGCTTCATTGTCTGTTACTGGATTGTTTTTCGTCGTTGATTTTACTAGTAATTTTAGCTTCAAGACACAGTAAGATTTTCTGTATCATGAAAGTACCTAACTGATGCGGAGAATAATCCATAGGCCTAGTCTAATGCGCGTCCATCCCCACTCAAACCTATAAATTTTAGACTATTATTATTGGAATGGACGCGTGCAACCACAAAATTATTAGTTTTGCAGACATTGATATCCCACGTCCAACGTTACACCAGTATTACAGCGCAGTTTAACTAGGCATTTTTCATAGTATTCTTATAATTGAGCATTTATATGCGCATATTTTTTCTTATAATCTGCAATTTTCACTTCCTAATCTAACACTATTACGTAACCTTGTCTCTAACAATTAAAACCTAACCCAACTTGTTCTAAACTAACCTCGCACTATTCATGCAATACAAATAAACTATACAACACAGTGGCCTAAAATTACGCTATGCATATGAGTTTTTCAATTTGCAGTTTAGGTCATCCCGAAAATTCTACAATGTCAAAGACTTATTAAGGTTATATGAGGCATTCTAAGACTTTTTCATGAATGCACATTTCATTGCAAATGCTTAGTTTTCGAGATATTGGGCTTTGAAGTTCACATTGTTTTACTACGGAAGAAAATACCAGACGATCCCAGGTGAACCTAAACTGTGGGCTGGGCTGGTGTAAAAACCTACTTAAAAGGTTTTCTGTTACACTGTGACATCGCCGGGTATTTCCTCCTATAGGAAAACAATGGGAACATCAAAGTCCAATATCTCGAAAACTAAGCTTTTGCGCGCAACATGTCATTCAAGAAAAACGTCTTAAAATGCGGCCTTTTACCTACATATAACATCCAAATGTTGAAAAGCTCCTTCTGAATTAAAGCAAAAATTGACCGGTTTTCCATTACACTGTCCGACTGTGGTTATTTTTTCCCATATGAAAATAATGGGAACTTCATAGTCAAATATCTCGAAAATAAAGCACGTGCGACGAAATGTGTATTCATGAAAAAAATCTTAAATTCCTCACTTCACCTAAATAAGTAAAAAAGTAGAATTCTCGGGTTGACCTAAACTGCAAATTGTCCGAGGTCAACTGCTTTGTGATACTGATTAAGTGCTGAACTATTTATATCATTATCTCAAAAATCAATAATTTCCGACGGCTGTCCCACTAAATTCGCTTTTCTCACATCGGTGTTTGCCAGAATGTTGGTCTAAAACTCTTTGGCTTCAGTTGGGGTTCAACATAAAAAACATATCGCATAATGTATACTGCTAATGCAGTTAGCTTTATAATTGAAGTGTGTTACACAACTGTTTAAGTTTTTGTTCCCATTAGCCCCAGTTTTTTACTTTTACCTTCATTGTTTTGATCAAATTTCAGTTTCTCGATTGTTTTAGTTACGTGATTTACCTGCAGTTCAAGACTAATTATTTACGTGTTGCCTTCATTCCTAAGTGGTATCGCCTTTACGACTGAGATGTGGAAGGTAAGTTTGTTCACACCAATAGTTAGAACGGGACAATACCTGGGCCGATAGACTTGGCTAGTTATTTCCTGTGGTACATTTTGGGTATTTGGCGTCTGTTTCCAGTGACGTTTGTATTCCATTACCTTAATTATGCCCAATTTCAAGGTAAATAGCCTATTTCTAAAATATTTATTGTCTTATGAACCTATAGAAGTGAAACCACTTTACAATCTGTTTTTTTTAAGGAACTTGGGGTCTTTCGGGTGTTAACATTTTCGGTTTTTCTGATGTCATCCTTCCATTGTAGAGATGAGGCGTCTCACCAACGTGGGCCTAGACGCCGTCTGATGTCATAAACTATAATTATGATTTTGATCATTAAAAAGATCGCGAAAGAACATTTTTGAAAATTATTCAATTATTTGTGAACACTGAGGGATAATTTCAGTGTTTATATGTTGTGTTGACTGAACTTGACTCCTGCAACGCGCTGAGAAAACTGACATGCTGACGCAGCTGCTACGATCAACTGCACGCGCCGCGACCACCAGTTTGAGCGAAAGCGTTGAGTTGAACGACATCTGAACACGCCTTTATTTGTACAAACATAGACCACACCATACATTGTCCATTGACTGGACACTGAAATCAGGCCTCTCGCAATTGGGCCTGGAGGCCGATTTACCTAAGCCTTAATAAAAGAGTGCTTATAATCACAAAGACTGCAAAACAACGAGTAATTTCTTCGTCGTACCAGAAGGAATGCGTTGCAGAGCAAGGAATCTAAATTCATAATCCTATATCTTCAGTATCTTGGACACCAAGAAAAATTGAAAATTCATCATAATTTTTAGGAATGATAAAATTTATAGCAAACTTGGCTCAAAGGTGCTACACGTAATCTACTTTAATATCACATTCAATTGAGTTTTTTCCAATGTCGGATTTGAAGCAATAACCTCAGAAATTGATGTGTGTAGAGCTTTCTGTAGACCTCTTCCTAATAGCCGTTACAAAAGTGAGGTTAAGAAAATCCAGAAATGTTGAAAAAATTAAATAAAACCATCGGAATAGATACTTCATTGGTACCTACCAATGAACTAAAAATATCTTTTTAACTACAAGATGGAAATACCACGACAGCCAGTAAATAATATTAAAATCTACAACCATTACTGGAACTATCTAAAGCTGCACATCGTGATAGTATAATTTCACATAGCTAACTGTCTAGGTATATTACACCACTTTGCGGTTGTGTAGGTTAATATCACTTCACGGATTCTTAATTCCCTATGTTGCTTCACTTTTCGGTTGTATAAGTGCGCCACCGTTGCCAGAGTTGAATCACTTCACAGTGGCCTAAGTTACATCACTTCAGAGTGGCCAACGATATATCAATTCAACATATATCAAAGCTACATCACTTCACGGTTGCCAATGCATTATAACTTCTCGGTTGCCAATGCCAAGACTTAACTGCTGTCAATACAACATTACTCCATGGAGAGCAGTGCTTCATCATTCAGATCACTTCACTGCCGCCAGTGCTATATAACTTCACTGCTACCAATGCTATATCACTTTACTGCTTCCAATGCTGGATCACTTCCTGGCGGCCAGCGCTTCATCACTTCAGTGCGTTGGCCCGCTCCACTTTATGACTGCAAGCTGATCCTACTCGCCTTTCAGCTCTGCTGTCTGTTCTGATTTGCTCCCTTAGCCTGCATAGCTACCCGATAAATTTCATTAACATTTCCATCAGCTGTTTACTTGACATTTCGTTACAAATTGAGCGTATCATAAATTTGAAAAACTTCTATTCTACGAAATGACTGTTTATTTCACCAAGTATTGCGAATGCGAAATAAGTTGACTGTATAGCCTATATCAAAGGATGTCATAAACGGTTCCTCTACGCCAGTACACTTCAAGCCTCAATATTTTTTTCAACTTGTTTCATATAGAAGTTTTAGAAGTATGTACAGGTTTGCAAGTCATTACCGAATGTTAAAGAATTAAGTCAAATAGCCTAAACAATGAAAAACTAATGGGATAATATATAAAAATGCGACTTCGGTACCGTGCAGTCAGGCTCAATTGAGGGACCGAAATCTGCCTTAGGAGCCAGTATCCAGTTAATGTATGGTGTGGTCTATGGTAACAATCAAGATAAACATTTGGTCGTTTCTATAAAAAACTATTAGCGCCGATCAGCTGAATCAACGAAATTCAATAGTATTTCGATTACTAACTTTTGTTCCAGGTCTAAGTTTAGCTAATGACTTTGCCATAACGTGTCACATTTTCTGTAAAGTTATTCAGAAATAGATTCATAGATAGTTTCTGAAATCGCTATATCCATTTGTGAGCTAGTATCGGTAGTCCGAAACCCAGGGGCAAACCTGAGTACCTTTTTCGTAAGAGGTTCCACAGCTGGCCACGGTTCTTGCTGACGAGGTTAGTTTTGTATTTTGTAAAGTTGGGTAGGTTCTTTACATATTCTTTCCTGTTCCGCGAGGTGGGCTGTCGATCGAGATATCCAATCTAGTCCGCGGGACCCCTCTATTCTTTCTCATGTTGAGGGCTTCGAATGGGGCCGTCCAACCGAGTGCCATTCTTCTGTCTTTTGCGCCTTTTCCCGCCAGTAGTAGCGTACTCGGCCAACTGAGACTTTCCGGCAGGAAAGCTGAGGTATAACATTCATACACTGAGGCGACGCAGTAAACTAAGTTTCACTGCTTTGATCAAATCAAGGATGATATACTTGACAGGTTAGCGCACGCGGAGGGCCCAAGCTGTCGAACACTTCGGGTAATAAGCTTGTGACATCACAAGCTGCTCGTAGGTTAATAAATAGCTATTTTCCATTGTTTCTTCGTATCTTATTTGCATCTTTAGATTGTCCTACAGTCTTTATGGTTGCACAGAAATACGCATCAAAGTATCTACGAAGTTGTTTAGCTTTCTGAGGGATAAAATTTTGAAAGAGAGTTGGCGATTGTAGAAGAGCAGAAGAATTAAACCGGGAAAATGCCCGCATGTCAAAAGCATCTTGGAGTCAATTTTATCGTCTTTAAAAAGGAAAAAGCAAATGAGTTTTATCGAGAGTAACATGGCATTCTGAAGATGGAATCATATGCTTGATTACCTCAATGTTTCCAATTTATTTTTGTCTTCTACCTCTGACCTGGTACCCTCTATTATTTCAAACCGCCGCAAAAAAAAAAAAAAATGTTTCAGATGCGTAAGATTAAACGCCGAGATAGAAGAACTTTTCAATAAAATTTGCTTAAAAAACATTAAAGCATCGGACAAACAATTTTTTCCACTTCCGGCATAGTAATATTAAAGCAAATGTCTATCAATACTACGGAGAAGGCATACAGTTGCTCATTAAAATTAGAAAGAATATCAGCTACTCTACGCTGCACGGTATAGCACAATAACTAACAGTAAGTGTCGCGTCCGACTAGCGTTAACTAACTTGCAATAAAAATTTATTTATTTCATTTCATAAAAAAAGCTAACTAGTTCCCCACATCTAAACTGGCTTACAGAACGTTTGTAGTTTTTACGATTAGGAGAGAAGGACTGGATCTGTTAACGACGGCGCAGCTTAGGCCCACACTTTAGAAACAAACTGTCCGACCGTGTGCTTGCCTGTAACGGAAAAACTACCTAAATAGTCATTAAATATTATGAGAATTTGGCCACCAGTTTCACACTGATCATTGCAATTTCTAAACTAACTGCGGTATTCATAATTCGTATCTGAACTAGAACACTCTGAGAGCGTATACCTCCGCCAAGCGAGGCAACGGTAGAAAAAATTCAAATTGGCTCTGAAACCCTAATTTTCTTTGTATAAACTCCAAAATCTAATCATTTGTGCCTTTTGATAGTCATAACAGCTTGTGTAATTTTCTTGAAGATCCGTTCATAACTTTTTGAGTTATACTGCTAACAAACGTCATGACAAACATGAGTCAAACATATAAACGAACAGACCGATTTGCACCAAAATTTAATCATATATGTCTTTTAACATTACTAACAACCCATATAAATTTCATAAAGATCCATTCGTTATTTTTTAGTTATTGTGCTAACAAGCATAAAATTGAAAACAGTGACAAACGTACGAACAAACGGATCATTACCAAAATTTGTGTCATTTGCTCTTTGTTATATACCGAACAATTCATGTTCATTTCATAAAAATCCATCCATAACTTTTTGAGTTATGGCACTGAGAAAAATGAGGCAAGCAAACAAACGGATGGACATATCTTCCCCAAAAGTTAATCATCTGTTCCTCCTAACATACCTAACAATCCCTGTAAATTTCGTCCAAATCGGTTAATACCTTTTTGAGTTATCTTGGTGACAGACAGACACGACGAAAACATAACCTCTTTGGCGGAGGTAATTATGGTAGACAATAGCTAGTCTTCAACTGTGATACGATCGGATGTTCTCTTGTGACGTCACCGCTCCAACTGATCCTAAGGTACGTCCGCCACGTACGGCAGTGCGCCAACCTGTTGCGTATCATTATCCATGGGATCAAGTTGTATGACGCGGCTGTGGTTTGAAAATCAAGAGTATACTAAAAATAATCTCTAGTCCGAGTATAAATATATATCCTAAATTATTTTGTATAAGTTGGTTTTTGTTTGATTATGTAGAAAAATCAATGGTACCCTTATCTTCCTAAACAAAATAAAGCTACTACTGGATGAAAAGGCTCGTCTCCTATTGATACAGTCGCTGATTCTCTCCCACTACAACTACTGTAGTCTAATTTGGGGGAAAACTTCTCAAAAGAACATTGCGGATCAGCAACAATCGCTAAATTTTGCCGCAAAAATAGTACTGCCTGGCAACTTTCGGAAACGTGATCACGCAAGTCCTCTTCTTTCTGGAATGGCCTCGAATAGAAGCAATACTGTATCTTGATGAGGCTCTGTATATATTTCATTCTTTGTATAGCAGGCGCAGTTCTGCTGATACGGTTCAATTTCCTTGGCATGATGAAACCCACGACAGGCAAAGCTCTCGAAATGATAATCTGCCGACTACATATCGGCGTCTAGAACTAGGAAAAAAGGCGCTTTCTGTATCCGGAGCCTTCTTGTGGAATGATCTACCAAGAGAGCTAAAATCCTCTCTACAATTCTCGCCTAAAATAGGTCTCTTCAAAGCAAGTTGCTTGCAATATATTTAAATCCGGCTAAATTGACGGGCCCCGATGATATCTAGCGCCTACTCAAGAGTGTAACTGTGTTACTATAATATCTATTGTATTGCTGCTTTAGTGTCCGAAAGCCCTCAGTGTAGTAGTTTCTATACTTGTGTATGTTAGACCATGTGGACGTTCATTCAGCCCTTAGAATGCTCATATAGTAAATAGAGGAAAAAAATTGTATATGCCAGTCTATTATATCCGACACGGCGATAATTACATTGTGATTTTCTCCGTTAGTGGTTATCTCGTGCTTTATACATACGCGCATAATACGTTTCCCTGCTCGATCTCAATGGACTCCTATATACCATGCACCATTTAAACAGTAGCCTGTACTATTACACGATAAGTTGCTTCAGTAGATCGGTTCGGTTTCTCATTTTTCATAATTATGTTGCTTTTTAATGGCCCTTTAACAATAAGCATAGACGCGTAAGATTATCTTATGAAACTTAACGATCCCTGTTCGAAAATATGTTCTTTAATTTTCAGCCTGGGCCATCACGATTAGAATTTTGTGCTCAGTGTATCTGGAGGTTGTGTTTAAGCTTAAGATGGATGCCCTGTGAATCTGCCGAGGTTTGTTAAGGATGCCCTATCGCACCATAATCTGAGAGGCACTGTGTACATAAGAGCGTCTTAGGAATGTTTCCTTGTATGATTGATGAGAGTCACTATCTCGACTTTCATCTATGCTGTAGTGTAGGGTACAATGGAACTCCTGCAACAGAGACTCTGGAAACAGGGAAAAGAAAGCGAGGCCTCTAATACTGGGAAATATGCTAAAGGGAAGACCGCTTAGTCCTTCTGAAGTGAACTGTAGTTATGGTGGGCGCCTGAATGCATTTATAATATAAAATAAAATAATAATAAAAATACTAATTACAAAAGGTGTCGTCAAAATTTCTAAGTAGTTTATTCTAACTGTGTGATTTTACAAGCTCTTATGACGTTACCAAGGTTATTGTTTTAATACCGTCGAGGAAACAAACATGCTATATTATACCTCTGGTCATCTCCAAAGTGAGTCCTCCAGGAACCAGTTACAACGATCAGCTGTCCCGTCTCCTGTTTCGGGAGTTTCCCAGACCGTAACATGTAACAATAGGTTGAATACGAGTTATACAGTTTGGTACTTATGGCACCTACGTTAATTGGTACACACACGCGACTGAATGTTTTCGTAAATCGCATTGTGGTTTGATCCGATGGGAAATGTATCCCATGAAAACGTGTAGGTCCTCGCAAGTGGCTAACTTCTAGGTTTCATGTACAATAGAATTGTACGGCTACACTCCTTCGGTCATATGGAGTTACACTCCATTGCAACCACACATTATATTCTAAAAATGCGTGAGCTCAAATTTCAGTTATACGCTTATTATTATCACGCGTTGAATTGGGCCTGGTTTTCCAATCCCATACTGTGGTAGTTTTCGATTGATGAACTCACGAACCCCAGAGCTGTCCAGAGTGTCTTCTCCGCAGGGGATGTCGCAGCTAGCCGTGTTCCGCTGAGAAGATTAGTTTTATAAATATTTGTAGGTTCTCTATCTATCTTTCCCTCTTTCTGTTCCTTGAGGTGGACTGTTGATTGAGATAGCTGACCTTGTAGATGAGACACCTCTAGTCTCTGGTGTGAAAGGCCATGTAAGGACCCGTCCACTCGAGTGTCTTTTCCTATTTTTGCGCCTTTTTCCTGCCAGCAGTAGTGCACTCAGCCAACTTATACTATATGGCAGAGGAGAGCCGATGTCGAGATAGTACAGTATATTCCTAATTGCGCCTCTTGGCCGACTAGCATTACTGTACGGATCGCCTTTTGGCGGAAACGGTGGTTAAGCAAATCAAATGAGTAATTATCAAATGATAATTCATTTGATGAAGACCGTCCTATTATGAAATACAAATACATGATTTAGAATTTACATGTTTGTACGGTAGGTCGTGCTGTAAGGTACTGGCCATACCTATTGGATAATATTTGTATGTAATAGTATTTAGTCAATCAGGTGAAATAGAGCTAAGCCATGCAGATGATTCATCGGGAAGAAATGACTGCATATACCCTATTTTTATGTAATAAGCTGTAATATTAGCTAAATTGCACGACTACTTGCCTTTTTGTTATATGGAGTTACTCTCAATGACAACCATGCGTTATATTCCAAAAATGCGTGCTCATATTTCAGTTACAAGCTTATTATTATCATGCGTTGAATTGGGCCTGTTTTCTAATCCTATACTGTGGTAGTTTCAATTGATGAACGGATGAACTCAAAGACTCCTGAGAGCCTT
>LQNS02276925.1:18979724-18993879 GCA_001587735.2 Parhyale hawaiensis | reverse complement strand
GGGGGGGGGGGGAGGGGGGGGGGGGGCCCCCCCCCCCCCAATATTTTTGACGTTCCGCCGCCCCTGACACCGACGACAACCTCAACATGAAGGACATGTCCGATTTGGTGCTAAAATTAAGCCTTCTAGGCAGGACTTGTGCGAAACTCCAGACGCGAGCATTGGTTTTGCTCATGTGAATTATGTTGCAAAGGTTAGAAACAACGCGATTACGTTGAGCCGGCTGAAAATTACCGTTTGCAAACCAAGATTGAATTCCTGGAAGTCTGAAGTGTTACCAATTAAGGGCCAATGACTGAAACTCAGCTGAACCAATCGAATCCAGCGCACCTACCTGAAGTTTTGGATGAGTTAGGCCTCGAAGACATAACTCCAGCGCCCATTCGAACATACCCTTATAGAGCTATGAGCTGGATAAAAGCACCTTTGTTTGCAAACACTGCCTTTGCTTGCAAGCCGTGTGATCAATTTATACGAAAATGAAGAGTATATCCCATGGCTGATGTATGCAAGTATGCTCTCTTGCAGGTTTTTCACATTTCATCCAGAAAACAGCCGAATTAAAGCTCCGCCAGCAATGTTAAAGAGTGAGATTTCTGCTCATTCAGCTGAGATTGCGTCGTATTCGTCCCATACTTTTGAGGGAAACTGTGTTACACCAGAGCTCGTAAAAACACTATGTAGACTCACTACAACACGCCTCTATCCGTTTTCTCTGATTACAGAGAGAATGAAAGAAAACGAGTGTTTTGATGGAAAACCACCATACTTTTGTTGATTATCAAATTATGAAGTCGGATGGAAATAATCTTTATATGATAATAAACGTTGTATATCGTCACAGACAGTGTTTAATTTACGTAAACTGTATAAAAAAAAACTGAGTCAGATGAAGGATACGCGTGTACGTAGAACGCCTTTTCAAAGTTCGTAAAGTAGCTAAATCAATTACCTGGAACTACAAATATTGGGGCTAAACCGAAGCCGGTATAAAACAAGTCCGGTCTAAAACGAGGACTTCCTGTACAACTCAGGAAGTTACGGGCGGATCTTCAAGAAAATTACAGAAGATATTACAACTATCATGAGGTACAAACGAAGACATTGTTTGTGATATGAAATCCTAATTTCGGTGGCAATTAGAATCTTTCGTCAAGATTGCCTTGTTTGCCGGAGACATGCGCTCTCAGACTGCTCTACTTGTTTGTGAATTCATTTTTCGTTTATACCTAAGTAAATATGGAATAATGTGAATCTCTGCTCATTTACTCCGTTGTATGTGCAAGTTTCATTACCCGTACATGGCTAGCTTTGAAATTTAATTGGAAAATTGAGAGCTAAAGTCGGGCTACGAATACATTAATGCAAGCACTGTATTTCAGGAAATACGGATTATTTTTAAGAGTCATGGCAAATGGTACAATGCTTTTTGGAACAGCAGTGCTTGTTTGATTTCTATGAACATAATCAGATTAAACAAACAGCACGGAGTCACCGAATTGTCCGCTTCAGTACGCTTAGTATTGCCTTGGAAGTGAATATGCAGAGTTATTTAAAATACTTAAAAGCTTACTGTGTCAAGAATGGTTTTGAAATATATTAATAGGATTCTGAACGATAATAAGAAACTAATTAATTTTGTGATTACGTCACTCCTTCAAGATCTGTCGCCCTCAACTCCCATCACTGTCAGGGCAACTCAGCTCCAACTCCTTAGCTTGGCAGCATGCGTTGCACTTCCACCATTGAATAAGCCGGGGCAATAAAAAGATTTGTGTTATACTATCATTTTTAATTTACAATCATATTTACAATGTCTTGTGATGTTAGCACAGAGTGGACTGTCGAAATGTACCAGTACTGAGCGCAACTCAATCCACTGAACATAATGATGGACCTAACATTTTGTGTCAGTTGCGATCCTTCTTATCCAACAAATCTAACTGTACAACAACATCTCGCACAAAGTTACACACACAAAAATAGCAGGAATACGTTTTTGCTCATGTTCGGTCACAGCAAAGCATTACGGTATATATTTTTTTAGTTCTATCCGCTGAATTAAATTAAATAATACACAAATATACAAGCCTGTGTTGTAAATGCTAATATAATGTTGCGAACGCAAGCTTACAGTGTCCACTACGTTTGTTCTATGCAGTAAACTCTGCGGTTTGTTATTCTCTTTGTTCTTTTGGTTTAACCACCGCCTAGCACTTTGTGATCCAACGGGATACCAAACATCACCAGCGGAGGTGCGGTGGTTACAGCGCTGACTTGGAGCCAGCACCACGAGCAGGTGGTCAACCGACACAGCGACCGCCGGCAGGTAAGTGGAAAGGCCCTCAAACTTTTTCGCAATTCTCAAAAAGGGCTGCGTAACTCATAATTGGGACAGCGTTACATACGCATTAAATATCCTATTAGTATTAGAATATTCTCTTTTAAAGTTGCAAAACAAATATTTTACCCCTTAAATGCACTGAGTGCCATAGGCCTACAAGGCACGTTGCAAATGATGAGGGTTAAGATTTAATTCAACATGAAAAGGTTTAATTATAATTTGGAAAGCGGACACACAATTACAAAATTTGTAGTTCTAAGCTATTTCGCAGCACTTGGCAATTATTGTTAAGCAGCAGATACACCCGCGTCGTCGTTGGATCACCTGACATGCTTCTGCATAATTCATACATCAACTATGAGCTCACATGTAGCTATTTGTTTATATATTTAGATATATACTTTTAATATGCAAGGTAGTATTTTACTCAGTAGTACTGTAACACACAAAATGTGCGCATGACACAAACATAATTACTGATGTTCGGCAACCAACCTTTCCGTCGCCGTATGGTGGTACTGTTCCAATACGACACAAGAGAAGGAGCTCTGTGGTAATACAAGTGGAAATTTGGGGATAACCCAAGAACTATGCAACTCTGTGGTAAGTACTCGTATATGAAAAACATTACGTTCGAAATAAGATCAAATAAGAAACTATTGACATCCACAAGCAAGCACGATTGCATGATTGGCAAGTCACTTAATGAAGAAAATAGAAACATAGACTTTTTGTAATCTAGAAAAAAAAGTCTTGATGCCCTTCAAATATGAAACGGAATGGTCTTGGCATGACTTAGTCAAAAATTAATCGATGCCTTAAAAATTTATACGTGTTCAGAGAATCAATTTTTTTGAAACCGAAATTGAAGCGTGTAAAGTGGGAATAACGAGTTTCCGTTGTGGGTTCACTAGAAAAGTGTAAAAAAAATGCAGCGAGGAGAATCATCTGTGAAAGTGCTTGTCAGCAAGATTTACATACCTTACACAACAAATTAAATGCGTTTAGAATAGAGTAACAGACTGTGTGAGCTTCATATGTACAATAGAGGGCCTTCCTGACACGAACTGCACTGATTCGTAAACTACCGCAGTGCGGCCAGATAAAAGAGATATAAAGTTCTTTCTGAATGTGAAATAATACTTCTGAAAGACCCCTCACTTGAGCAAGTACATAGCTATATCATCACAATTGTAGGGTAATAAACGAAGAAATTCAATGTTAATAAAGCGTTGAACGTGCTAGAAAAAGCAGTCGATACATGTATTAAGAAGCTCGACACTATTTACACCGTCGAGTGATTACAACTTTAGCACATTACAAGGCAATCGTAGATACGTCAACTTTCAAGACCGGTTTGCTCACGTTTCAAGGGCTGTTGTTTCTATGAAACTGACTTCGAAATAGGATATTATTACGACCAACGAACACTATACTCTAGAATTGGGGACCCTAACTAGGAGCATCTATAAGCTTTGGGGTTATGTGACCAAATCATTGAGGTTTAAGGCTCTGAGCGTTGGTGTTCATGAACTGGGTACTGTACTTGGGAGTCTAATAACAAAGAATATGTATATATTTCGAATACTTGATTCTTAGTTAACTGCGATGTTTTCAACTGGAAGGCGAAGGAGTTATGGACACCCTACTTGGGAACTGGGTTCATTAAATGGTTAGAGAACCTTTGCTCTAAGGGACGAGCGAAGAAAAGAGAGCTGAAAGGGGCGAGATGGTGCATTGCCATGGCATGGGGGACTGGCCAAACCGTAGTTGTCGAATTTCTCACTGGACGCCAAATAACACATAACTTATAAGAAGTTCGTCCGAACATACTTAGAGCGATTAATCACATATCTTTAGACAAATGTAAGACAAAGTTCGTCGTCTTCTACACTATCAGTGGACTATGAGACATGCTTACAGTCACGCATGCATAGGCGACACTCACAATAAGGAGCTCTCCTTACGTTAGTCAACTAATGCAGTTTCATACAACAGTCAGCCATACTGCTACCTGTATCACAACTACAGCACACCAACCCTAACTTTGAAGCGATTTCCAAAAAGACCAAACAACATAGTATAGATGGTGAAAAGATAACACAATAACATACGGTAGACTTTTCTTTCAAGAGAAATTAGTTCAAATTACTGCCTTTTCAACAGTCGTAAAGCCGGGTGCCTAAGTGCAACTTTTGTCGGTGTTATCAACGTACAACACACTTCATTTTACTACGCTGCAGTGACAACTGGAAGCGTAAAAGGGAAAATCATGATTCTAAAATGCAGATCTCGGTAAATTTAAACTCTCAAAATTTGTATATATAATCAAAACTTTACCACTGGCACATACTATAGTGTTCAAATTGTACTGAGTGGAATAAAGTTGAACATTTTTGGACAGTTTGATAAAATGCGCATGATACAGCCGTTCCCGAGGGAAAGTTATCGAACTAGTTAGGTTGGTTCTACGCTGACAGTGCCAGCGAAGGTCGTACGTGCGCACCCGGCTTTAGACTAATGACATAAAATACGAGTGTTATCAGTTCGAAATGGAACGGTAAAAAATCGAATAAAGTAACCTTTTCTACGAAAGCACTCATTTCTCACATTAGCTACCCAGCAAAGCTTCGTACTTCCAATAAGTTCACGATGGCTAAAATTTTCATGCCTTGACAAGTAATCAGCAAGATACTAACGAAGTACAACAGTCACTGATCTCGCGCTTTAGTACATATGTCGACACTGCGAAAATAGGGACTCTGTTAGAATTTCGTTTTTTTTTTTTTGTACCAAGAACGAAGTCTGTATTGCGGAAATGTACATTTTTCTTTCCAAATGCGGGATGCGTAACACACCAGAATTAAACACCAGCATCTACACATTGTATTTGCGTGGGTTAGGTACGACATACTCGATTCGCCTTCTTCAGACGTGGTAATCTGATCCGACTAGCCGGAACGTGCCCAAATCTTCAATCCTCGGCATTCGATTCACTCTTTCTATTGAGTTTCAATAGGTAATAGCGAAAAGATTACGCTTGAGAGGGCCTCAAGTTCAAGCATGCTTCTGCTTGACACTCGATCTCAAGGGACGAATGAAACACTTGAGATCAAAGTTCCAGACAAGTTGGAAGCTCATCGCATTAGATTACCTCAGTCGAAGGTTCTTATAATAGATAGCACTCTGCTTCTTCAGCAGCCGCGGCACCCCCGCACAGCAGAACCCTGCGGGGGAACAGCAGGGTGTCGCCAGGACATGATGGGGCCCAATGACAGTATGATCACATGTGCATATATTACTTATATAGAATCATTCAATGAATCTCATTATTACATAGATGTCCACGTCAGATACATACTCTCCACTCGCTGACTTATCGGATATGTTAGATGTATAATACATGTGTGTGCGTGTGTATGTAGTGTTCCTTTGACGCCACAGTCTACGAGGGTTCAATGATCACATAGGGGTAGGGAAACCAACCAAGTGCAAAATTAATTCGTTAGCATTTTATACACGCGTGGGAATGTATGATTAACAAGCCGTTAATTTAATGTCAACAACATCAGGAAACATACACAGCAGCTCCCCCGAGGCACCTAAGAATATTTGACGCTGCGCCTGGCTTTGAAGCAACGCCCACCAGTTCTGTGTCGACCCGAACAGTCGTACTATCACTGAAGAATTTGGTAGTAGGATAGTAGTAGCAGAAGTTTTACCAGCGCTTCAGTGGCACACTGCCTATATCGCGCCGAACTATTCCTGTGTTTAACCACAGGCTCGTGCGCCAACGAGGGCGTGTTTTAAATTGTCAATGATTTTTGTCTCGGCTTCTCTGCCAGTAGGTCTCAGAGTGGTCAGTGCGCTACTGACAGGAAAAAGGCGCAAGTTGAGCATCTCCAACCCCCGGGCGCGGCTGAACGCTTTCGTTCGGCTACGCCGCACAGGGGAAGGAAACGAAATACAAGAAGGTAGGAGTTTAGCGGGAATAGGACAGCCACCTCGATCAGCAGCCAGACTCCCGAAACAGAAGGGGAAGTATTGAGAGCCTACCTAACTTTACAAAACTAACCTCGTCAGCAGGAACTGCGGCAAGTTGCAACATCCCCTGCGGAGAAGGCACTCGGGACACTTGGGTGCGTGATGCCCAAACATATTGTGGCAGGGAAAGGGCCCGCCATGAAGAATTTGGTGTTTTAGTTCAAAATGACTATGAGCAGAGTCTGCGCGAGATATTTTCACTAAGCTTAACACAGTCAAAAGTCGTGTTAGGGCAAGTCACGAGGTGACACGGCGAATCTGCGAGCTATCCGAAAATCTACGGACATTAGGAACAGGATTACAGTACCTCAATATTCTCATTTCAGAATAATCGCAAGTTTACAGAAGCATTTATTGGCACTAAGTTGCAAGGAGCGGTCTACTGAATATTTATTATGTATGAAAAGTTAACCCAAGAACAAAATACCAGCTTGTTTAAAATTTGATGACAGAAAATCGTATGGCGTGAAGATTTTCATTAGTGTAGGTATGCCGTTCAAGAGTCACTCTCGTCACAACTGCTCATCTTTGTTATGAAAACTCTTTTCAATGAGCAATAACACGTTTATGGAGAAATCCTGTTTTTGATGTTGTAAAGGTCAACTATAAGGGAATGATATACATATATATTCATATTACCTACTACAGTAGGTCACGAATGGCGTATATAGCCCGAAGTTCAGAATAAGATGAAAAGAACATGCAGCCTTCTAAATAAAAATATCAGGCCATTTGCTACGTCAGCTTGAAGAGCTTTAAACATTAAGGGTTGAATAATGAGAATGAGTACTACAACTGGCCAAGCACAACTGATTGTTTCGGTAGTGTCAAGTAGCGTCTCAAACTTGTACATCAATTCGTGCAGACTGACCAAGAAAGGACATCAAGAAGACGCCAAAGTAGCCACCGGACGTGAAAAGAATGCAGTTTTTTCCGAGACGTAGAAGAGAGACTTTGCTGTTTGTACCGGAGAAGGAAACTCTTCCGCAACGTGAGAAATAATCTAAGATTATCGAGACTTGGGTAGACAACAGTTTTGTGAATTGGCGGCTAAGGGGCGCAGCCATTGGGTTAGGTAATTTAGGTTCATCCATACCATACAACGGCAAGCAGCACTCCCGAGAGACCGACCCTGCAGATTACTTTAGCCTTAGCTAGCTTCTGTCTTCGGCAGCAACATTTATCCGATAACCATCTAAAGGCAAGGGTGTGTGTAGCTGGTTATCCCTCCACCCTACAGGCATCTGTACAGCGCGGAGGTTGACGCACCTCCACGTCTGAAGGAACGCACACCACTAAAGCTTGGAGTAAATATAGGGGGGGGAGCATATCCCTATATTGGAATAGAAAACTCCACCTCTTACCTATTGTTCGGTGGCTGTCGTCCTTGATTCCCCGGACGGTCATATTGGGTAAAGTAACGTCGGTTTAAGCTGCACTTTCCTCAAATATTATTCTAACAAATAAATACATAAATCGTTACGAGTATATTCTCTCTTTGAACAGCTACATAAAAGCGCTAATTGAGTTTTTAATTTAACAGCCTAAGCGGGAGCTTTCCGCCATGTCTTCCCGTCAATTCAGGGTTGCCAGATGTGACTAATTTGAAGCAAACTTACTATTTCTAGCTAATTTAGGTTTTGTTAATATAACTTAATGAATTACGACAGCATTATATCGAATCCTTCGCTGTAGTGGCATAAAATTTCTCCAAAACAGGGAAACTTCCCTGAACATGACATCACTGTGGCAGCTCAGCCCTTCCCCTCCAACTTCGAGTCTAGGATACACAATTTTAGGTGTACGCTCCGGGACACCTGCTCCCTCCCCCCACATTTACTTCGAGCACTAAAGAGACCTTGTCAGGCTTGTCGGCTAACACAACGTGGTCATCAGCCAGGTTCAGCCACCGGGGGGACAGCCAGTATAGACGAATTTAGACCCTCGCCACAACTGGCTGATGTGTACCCAATGTATTACACCTCCTAGAATTAGCACCCGTAGGAACATAAAGATCGAATGATAGTACCCATGCTGTGTTGCGCACAAAATTACTGTTAATTTGCAAGCAAAGAAAGAGACGTTTAGTTTGTGAAGTCTTGACCAACAGGTGATAGGACCCATCTTTACGCCGACTAGGAAACTTGATCATTATATACATAAATATTCAGTTTAACGTTTTTGGAAGAAAAGAAAGAAGGTAGTAGAAGTAGTCCTCTCCTTCTTAAAGTCTCCCAACCCACAGAGTTCACTGTGATCCAAAAAGAGGAAGAAAGAAGAGACGTTAAAGAATGTCAAGAGAAACGTGGCACCCATGCACGAGTCAACGTACATGGGAACAACATGTCTGGAGAGAAGAGGAAGAACAGAGAAGGAACATCAGTAGGAGTATGAAGAGGGAAAGAAGTTTAGTGGGCACGAAGGACAGATGTCCCGAAGGCCTAGCTAAGCCTTTAGGTCGCAGCTCCCATATCATAGGACGGGCAAACCTAACCCTATGGGACATCTGATGCACCTGAGGGGGAAAGAAGGATGGTAACCAATACAGTCCGACGCTGCGGTTAATTAAACCACTTCGATAGAGATAATCTAATCCGATTTACCTTAAGCTCGTCCAGAAGTTTTATCTTGCACGTTGGATTATTAGTTTTGGGTCGAGTTTGATACATTGCTCGCAGAATAAATAATAATAAGAATGATTGCGCTTGAGACGGCCTTGAAGTTTGCAACAAGCTTAAGCTAATAGAAATAGATGGTCTCGATCTTCGTAGGCGAATGGAATACGCCTTAAAATGCACGAACGGTAACATTGTAGGCAACCGAATGACGCAGACTCGAAACTGCATTGAAACTTTTGAGGAGTTTGCCCACCATAGCACCGTCGGCTAAAATCTCTAACACATCATTCCAAAGACTAATGAAGACAATTTCTTTCCGGTGTTTCTGTCACAGACTGTAAGTATTCATATGGAATTATTTATCAATAAACAAAAGACGGGACTGGCAAGATATGCTTTATAAAACAAATACCTTTGACTTGGTAATCGCAATATAACGCGCCGTCTACACATGAGCATCATCTTTGCCGTATTTTAATCCTAATATAAAATATTCGCGCTTAAAACAGTGGGTATCTAGACAAAGAATAGGTCACAATACGGGAAAAAGTAAAACACGTAATTTTAAATAAAACTACCCAAGTTTATTTGCCTGCCGCAAGGCAGAACCAATGCTCAGCGAGTACCATGAAATCCAACTCAAATAACGCAAAAGAGTAAATTCATCTGTAATACAAATACCGTAGGCAGTAGAGGCGCCGTCACAAAGAACAGACACAGGCCAAAGTTCCGGACAGTTGAGTTTGGAGCGATCAAGACTGCGCTGGAGAGGCGACCGCGTAAAATAAGCTGGCGGCAGGCAGGAAGAAAGGCAGTGACATAGAAGGGTCGAGGTCTCCAGGCCGCACTGCACACACACGCCTTCGCTAACATATTTACAGCACCCCTGAGACCTGCAGATTGGATAAAAGCATCCAAACCTCGGCGCCTGAGCAACGCCCCCTCTCTATCCTTATGTCACTGCAGACACAACACCGCCAGCCGCTGAGCACAACACCGCACTCGCTCATTGAAAACAAGAAAAACTTATCACGCTGCAAAACTTGCTAAGACTGAGGGAGATCGTCGCTTCAAGAAAAAAAGAAAACGGAATAGCAACACCATGCAGTGATACAAACACATGTAACACAATAGTAAGCAATATACAAGATATAATACAACAGAATATACTGTACAAATAATTAGTAATGACAGCTAAATAATGCAAAAATATTTGCAAAATAAGTAAGAAGGGTTTGAAAAACGACAGTAAATTGCGTCAAGTTTTGAACAGGAGCCAAAATATGACGAGCGAAGTAGCCATCAAGAGAAGTGACAAGTGTGTGTGTGTGTGTATATATATATAGCACAGTAATGTAATTTGCATGATGAAAAATACAAATTTAATTTATGAAAGTGAATGTGGCTATTCGAAACATAACTTTTTATTGTAGTTTGTCAGCCTACGAAATACATCAAAAATATATACGAAACTCACTTAAAAAATTAGATGCAATTAAGAACATCTACGAAGCAACTGTACAAAGCTTAGACTTTCAACGGGAATGTGTTCTGGACAGGAAAAAAGTACACTTGCTATGAGAGCCACACCAGCGACTGCTCATGCTCTCGTCAGTGTCCAGCAGGGTTGAATATAAACAATGTAGAAAATAAAAATATCGCAAAAGGCAAATCAACAAACTAAAGTGACTAGTGTCAAGAGTCTTCTGGCGACCTAACGACTCGGGCGCTACAATAATTCCTGGCTACAACATCGGTTAATCTAATTACAGATCCTAAAGAAGAGAGCTTAGGATGTTGTGAATCTGACACGTCGGTAGCTGGCTGCTCGAGGCATTCGAGAGACTGCGCAGATCTGTGATGTTGATAGGTGAGGGTTCCAAACAATGTAGCGCTAAGCTTGAAGCTGATCTTATTAATGCAAGTAACTATCTAAGAAATAGAAGTATAAATCCTAAGGAATTGCGACACGGCTACGTCCCTCAACTGGATAATGCGTTATATAAACTTATTAACTCATAAAAATTCGACGTAACACGAGTACCACAGCAACGTTCGTTATTCATAACAGCACACAGTCTCCTGAAGTACGAAATTAAGGGAGATAAAACGAGCTACTATCAGAGCGCAGAGAAAATTACTTCATTCAACCGCGCTGTTCCACTCACCGCAAGTGCTCCCACGAACTCAACAGCGCGGGGCTACTACACAAAGAGCGCGATAGATGCACTTAGCAAATAGGAAAATCAACACTCATAAACTTGGAAGAAGAAAGCTGATTGGAAAGCATTTTTAGGAGCTCGCGAGCGATACCAAAGCTCGTTGGGTCGTAAAATTAACAGAATGAACAAACTGTGAGGCAATGTCAGTGGAGTCGTTCATCGCAGAAATACATCCGCGGAGCGTCCAAATAAACTGCGCCACGACCGTCACCGCACCAGTCAATTCAGAAATACATCGGCCAGAATGGTACGTTAAACTGTGCGACAACTGGCAATACTTCGAGTGACATTAGAAATACATCCTAGGAAAGGGCAAAAAAAATATCTGTGCTACGACTCTCAAAACAACAGGTTGTTGTAGATATCCCTACGTGTAGAAGAGCACAATTCATAGCTACTGACAAGAAAACAAAGTCGTAGATTTCCTCGTGCGCCCGGCAAGCAGCGCACTAGGCCTGCACAGCATAGCTCCGCGCGAGGTCCCATGCACGCACGAAATAGCTGTTGGAAACAGCAGGGAGTGGGGGGGGAGGGGGGTTCCTAGAGTAGACATCCTCAACCCATGGGTGGTGTACGCAAGGTGGGTAGCTAGCGGGAGTGTCAGCACCAGCGGTGGCGAGCTGGCACCTCAGCCTGAGGCACTGGCACTAGGGTTGTCGCCATCACCCACGTCCAACTGTGGGACCGCATGCCAAGACGAACGCAACTAAGACAACCAAACTTAAGCCGAGCAGTACCTACTCCAGACAGGCGAGACACAAAAGTAATGATGACAATAAGTCGACGATGTTCCTATATTTTATGTAAATGCTGCAGTTCCAGAACAATTCGTACATAAAAAGCTCGCCCGATGTAAATTAAGCTATATATATAGCTGCAGTAATTAGAAATTAACCTTCTACTGCAGCTTATTCCTGGTATAATCCTGTTGCGATGGACTAGGTGTGTTCAGACATGGACTCGAGACGAGAGAAAAAAAATTGCAGTACAGGCAAAATTAAATAGAATATGTTCCTTGCAAGCAAATAAAGAACTCATATTTTGTCCGTGCACACACATACATTTAGATTTCGGGGTAACAAAAAAATTTCCAAAGGTAGAAACATACGACTGAGAAAGAAAGAAACAAATTTTCCTTTCAAAGAGAAACTTAATAATCCCTCCCTCGCAAACGAAAAGGAAAAGAAACTGTTAAATACGTCACGAGAATACGAAGAAAAAATTTAACACAATGTCACACACAACTTCCTTCAAAAAAGAACAAAAAATCCTACTTGTTACGAGAACGCTTATATTTGAGGTTAGATAACGTTTTAACTGCTGAAGGCTGTTTTACTCGCGCAACAGTACTGCACGACACGCCTCTCTCTACACCCACACTCCCTAGGAGTTTCCCATACGCCCCACTCAGTGACCTACCTACCACCTGTATGCGCTGTGGTGCTGAACTCCTTCAGAAACACTCGAGCAGGCATTTACAATTATTAACAATTATGTCCCTAACATACGTGGCACAAGAGAGGGTACAGTTGTAGCAAGTGACGCGCAGTATTGTTGCCTTGCGCAAAGCGGTCTTCAGTAGCGCTGTGCGCCTCATTCTTGGATAACAAAACCAGTTGCGGCCGTAGCAGCACTGTATTAATGTAGCGCGCTACCCGTACGTAGATAATTCATTATACAAACTCACGGCAACGATGGGTAGTCCCACTTACAACAAGCCTCCATAAGCAAAATGGTCATTTGAAAAAAATGGGTCGAGATCCACAAAGCATGCAAAACAAAAATTGTCTACGAAGGGAGCAGGTAAGAGAAATTCCAGCTTGAGCGTCGGTCAAATGCGGTGCAAGTTATTACTTATTACAACAAACAGCCTCCATAGCTTTACCATGATTGAGTTAGCAACGAGAGGCTGTTCTCTTTGGCAAGATAAGTAGGAGTGTGACGGTGCGGCTGCTGCGCAGAAGCGAAAGTATACGAGCGACAGCGTGCGGACGTGAGCACACAGTACAGGCACTCATTCAGCCCACCAGCGACTGAAGCCCTAATAAGTTCAATATCGCGTGTTATCAAGTCGTCCAATTGCCGCTACACAAACACCACGCCACAAAATACCATCCAAGTTTGGCATTACGGTGATCAACTCAAGTTTTGGATTTCTTACACATGCCCGCGTGCTTAAAAGTTAACTCTGCAAATTGATATTTTATAATGAACAGTTAGAGTGAGGCAGAATATGAAGAAATCACACTCTGGAATAAAAAACGGGGCACTAACGCAGCTTTTGTAGTTATATATTTAAAATATAATTTAGTTAACTGAAAATTCAAAAAGATGAGTGTTTGTAGCTATACAGCACGGCAGTTACGTAACGAAAAGGCCGAATCCTTTGTGAAAATAACATTCAGCACATTAAGTATGGTCTTACGTAGGGATTGAAATTTGAAGTATAACTGCGTACTGGAAACGCACAGTATGATTTTGGTCGTTTGTTTGCCTGGACAAGACCGTCACCCTGCGCTACACAATGTAACACAACAGATGTAACATCGCAATTTGGCACAAGAGACAATATACTGACAAGTTTTTTTTCGTGTCTACATCACACACTAAAACAGTTTTTCTGTAATTTCTTTCGGCACATACTTGAAGTGAACTTCACGGTCACACCGTTTACGGTTTCAATGTTTCTTCGTAAAATACTGACGATTAAATAAAAAAAAAAGAACAAATTAATTTGAATTGAAAGGAACAAAACACGAAGGAATCGAGTCTTCGCTTTACGTAGAGATCTCCTGTCCCTCCAATAATACGATGGCCATGATGCATTTGGGGCGACGTGGCCGTGCTAACAGCAGCACGTGTAGGTGTGTAGAGAGCAGCAGTAGCAGCACGACTGTCACCATAGTTGTGTCGTGCGTCTATCGCAG
>LQNS02276925.1:18938138-18955194 GCA_001587735.2 Parhyale hawaiensis | reverse complement strand
GCATCCGAGTGCAACACCATCACTGACCATCACCCTTCGCCCCTCCTACTGTGGCCTGTGACCTGCCACGCCATTGGCTGCCTTGAGACTGTACTTGCTGAAAGGTTCAAGAAAAAACTTCGCTCCCGGGCTGCCTCTCCGCTCAGTGAGTTTTTGGCAGTTGTTGAGGGTGGTCATTTCATGTTAAGCTATAGATTCAGCTTATAACATACAATTCTATGCCGTTGTACTGCATTATTCACGGTACGTGCAATATGTTGCAGACTACTGTGAGCAGGCAGCGCAGTCGTGTCATCTTTAACCCTTTCTCGCATAATACCATTTTCACGGGGAGGCTGACAAATTCTCAAGAGAAAGGATTAATGCAATGCAACTATCGAAATAGCCCAGATACCTCGTACAACTCTGCAGAGAAGTCTACAACAAGCGACCTGCATATTAAACAGAGGAAACTTTCGTTCAACTTTGTAGCAACCTTTATATTAGGTTGTATGAGAACGTTTTCGAAGAGACGTTAATCAGCACTGGATATAGCGGAACCGGTGCCTACAGGCACTAGGTATAAGACCGGAAACTTTAAATTCGCGAGAAGAAAGAGACACAAACGAATCTGCAGTGCTGATGCAATCGTAATATCCAAGAAAACAAAGACAATTTGAGCTCAATGCACAAACGATAGCTGATACGACGACCTAGGAAATAGGTACCTAGTCAGTTCCATGGTAACAGCTTTAGCAACTTAGGATGCAATATCAGAACATTTATTTAAGTTTACAACAATAGAAGAGAATAGAAGTGCAAGGCTTTCTGGAAAACGAACGTAAAATTTGCGATGTTTTGCCTGCGCTTACAAAATAAGAGCACATCTAATTCACAAATAATGATAAAGATGCAACGCTCGCACGTAATCTTAACAAATTTCATAAAATATAGCACGGTTTAGGCACTGTGAAGCAAGAGCATGAACAAACTCAAAATACGCCAGTACAATAATAGAAAGTTCACTAATTTACACAATAGGTGTCGCTAATATTTGTGTTCAGTACAGTATGACCGTAATAAAAGAAGAACAAAAAATTAACAATGAAGTAACACTGCAATAATACCCGGTAGGTATATTGCAAGAGGTCTTAAGAAAGAAAACGCGGATCAGAATTTGCAGTACCAGGTAACTGCTCGTCATAAAAAACCTGAAATAGAGAATATATAAATGATTAAAGATATAAAGAGGCAGGAAGATGAGCAGATAAGCTGCAATTCTCTCTCGCCCAAGCAAGTACAGTTACGAGAGTACCGGTAAGTTGTTCTGGAAACGACGTCGCTACTAGTGGCGCAGTACAGCTACCTCGGTTTAGATTGCACTATTCATGACAGACCAATATCAATGATTGCCGTGTAATTTATTTACTGTACTAAAAACAATTTGCCAGAGGCAACAACACTGCAAGCATATATAAACGCGATGACAGCGAGACAATGATATCAGTGCAGCACCGAGGAGACCAACGAACAGTGGTCGCAGAACGAGTTGAAATGGAATGTTTTGGGCTGAAAATTCACTGTCATGATAATGCATAATGACGATTGAGTGGCAGTAAAGCTTCAACTATCCACTTCTGCAATGCTTACACAGTAGAACCCCGACTTATGAACTTTTCTTGGCCCAAAAATTACGCCCGAGATACGAACCTTTACCCGACTTACGAACTTGGGAAGTTGCGTCAGCAGAACAGCCGTGCAGTGGCGATCAGAGTTTTCACAAAAGTGAGCGAAGGACAAAGGCTGTTTCCAAAATTTGACCTCACAAAGGAATAACTTGGCCTAGCTCTAGATAAACACGGCTGCAAGCCAACTCTTTAGTTCTCTAAAGGGAAAGATGGTCGATCACGCAAGGCGAAATTCTCAATGGAAAAACGTACTGTCATGCGCGTAATTCAGGATGCTGTTCGCCGCGTTCCTCTCGAAGCACCCAGAAATAGTAATGTTCAGCAGCAGAGCAGGGGATAGGGGTGACAGCATTATTATTATTATTATTATTATTATTATATTAGTGTGGGTTTTCCCGCCGTATCAGATACAAAGACTATTTAACAGCGATCCAATTTAGTATGATTTAGTTTAGAAGTTGAGTCGAACTCAAATGAGTTCTATTAGAACAATCTGCCAGGTACACCATGTCTGGCAGGAAATAAGGCGCGAGCATCTCCAACTCCACGCGGCTCGGTCGAACGAAATCGTTCAGTCATGCGGCGCAGAGAAGGAGACGAAAAACGAAAAGAGAAGAAGACAAAAGAAAGTGAACACTCGTGCGGAGGGTCCCTTCCGTGGCCCCCACACTGGAGCAGACAGGAGTCCCATGGGATGGGCCGCTTACCACCATTCGGCGGCCCACCTCGGGGAACAGAACGGGACATATAGAGAACCTACCTAACTGTACAAAATTAACCTTCTCAGCAGGAACTGCGGCCAGATGCTACATCCCCTGCAGAGACGGCACTCGGGACCCTTGGGTGCGTGATGCCCAAACATATTGTGGCAGGGAAAGGGAATGGGGAGGGGGGGGATGACAGTAATGACACTAGCGGGAGCGGCAACAGTAGCGATAACAGCGGTAGTAACTGCATGGCAAAAGAAGCGATGACAACGGCAGTAACGGCCGGAGTAACAAGGGTAGTATCCGTAGTGGTAACTGCTGCAAAAATCGTACTAACGGCAGAAGTAACTGCCGTGGCCGCGGGAGTAGTGGGTAATCGGAATGGCCACAAGAGATGGCGAGACGAGTCGCAACAAGGGTGGTAAAACCGTGGCAACAGTGGCAAAACCAGCGGTAGCAGCTGCGGTAGCTATCGCGGCGACAGCAGAGGGAGGTCGCTGCTGCGGGATGACGGCCGTAGTAAGCCGCCGCTACGATTATTAGAGCTACACTCGTAACGTCGGGTTAACAGTGAGTGATTGCAGTACCACTCATGACAAAGATTCTTCCAGACGGTGTTTGATGTGACAGCTTCTTCCCTTCCTCCCACACACCTTCTCATCGCCCACTTCTACACTCACATCACACACACAGGTAAGAAGTTTCTGTATTTTCTATTGTTACGGTATGTAGTAGCTATGTACGGTATTTATTACTGCAGGTAGGACTATGTTTTTTGTCCTTTAAGTAATAATTTTGTACGTGTCTTTACTTTTAATATGGGAAAAATTTCCTCTGGAACCCATTAATCACATGTACATGTATTTCAAAGGGAAAAATTAGTTCCACATACGAACTTTTCGACTTACGAACCTCCTCCTGAAACGGATTAAGTTCGCAAGTCGTGGTTCCACTGTCCAGTTATAGGTACTATCATATATTAACAGTATCGAGGGTCCAGTCTCTAACAGTCCGCGGAAGCTATGCCAAAGGTATATAATCCCCAGGTCAAAGAGTTGATAAAACAGTGATTTACGCGGCATGTATTCTTCCGAGGAATTGTCCCTTTACGCTAATTTCGAATTTTCGAAGATAAAATATTAGCGGCGGCACCTTCTAACGATTCAGTTGCCACTCTTTTATGTACGGGGCAGTTGTGCAACTTAGCTTCAGAACGTGAACTGCGTCAGTCAAGCTGAAGAATTCTAAATGCACAGAGTTCAGCACCATGCGTACGCGTTTACATCGCAACCCGAGAAACTAGTTGCGCAAGCAGCCTTTTCGACCACAACGTGAAATAAGCGCGCAGTCGGACAACAAGGAAGACCCGGGAAGATGCGCAGGTTTGAGGACAGCACTTTTCTCTGTGTGGTGCAATTAACAGTCAAGAAGCCGAGGACCGGCTCTGTCAGCAGCTCCCTCTTCTGACCCACAGACGATCCTTTGAGTGCAGAAGCGGCAGGAGCTTGACACGGCACCCACCGCCACGGGCACCCCCCAAGACAGTGCCAGCGTCGTGCGACCGAACAGGGGTCTATGTGCGGTAGGGCCACACATTGAATATACCTGCTGAACACTCGATACGTACACCGACAACATGCAAAAATGCATAACTATAGAAATAGGCATGCTAGCGGCAAACTCAATAGACACACCGGTACACAAGAGGTAGGTACACCAGCGGTAGACAAAAAAGTTACACTCGCGGTACACAAAGTACACAGGCGGTACACAAAGTACACAGGGGGTACACACAGGGTACACAAGCGGTAGGCAAAATAGGTACACCAACAGTGCCTGCAATATGTAAACATTAAATACTGCAGCAGCGCAACAACTGTACATTGCTGTGGTACACGCCAGCGCGACGGGTGCAAATGACGCCGAGCACCTAAGCGCACCAGCACAATTTACTCAGTAAACAATTACGGATTGTGGAAAAGAGCAAATGTATTTTGCAATTTGTACAGCTGCTGCAGCGACCTAAAGGAGAAATGATCGAAAGGCAACAATAAACTTGGCAAGCCAAAGCGTTTTCTCTTTAACTTTTGTACAGTTGCCACGTCATCTACCTGAACTCGAGCGCTGCGGCGCTTTGCGTCAATGTGAAGAAGATTGGGACAACTAGTGTGTTCATCTACAGACGCTGCTAATCTGTAATGGACCAACTGCAGTACCAGAGCATTCGCTAGTGATGCAGTGATGGCAGAGGAAGACGTGCAACACGCGGAATATATGAATCCTGAGCGACGGCTGACGAGCAGTTCGTCAACAGCTTAGAGCAGACTTAAAATGGGTCGCAATGTAGCTAATTTGAAGCCTTCGGCCGAAAGTTTACTAGCATGCAAATTCGAGTCAATAAGAGTCGGAAAAAGTCAAGAAACAAAAAGTCTTGGGCGACGCAGCAAAAAAAAAAAAAAAAAACCAGCTGGGAGACATGACGAGCAGGAGCGCCGGAAAACCTGAGCGACAACAACAGAAAGATTCTGCCACCCCTCTAGTGTTATATGCAGTTTCTGGCAGCAGTCTATACAGCCCAGAGTTTACTAAGCCTCCGCACTCCGCAGCTCGTTGTTCAATTTAGCACCGACTCAAATTTTTAGGCCTATGCCGGCAAAAATGCGTGACACTGCTACAGGTGTCTGATTAACTTCGCCGGTACAAAAGTTTTCTACACAACAATGACGGGCTTAAAAGTAAAGAACAACGCTCGTAGTGACTATACTAGGCATATATTCATAACTATACTACATGAGAAAACGCACGTGTTTCAGAGAACAGCTCCATTAACAGTTATCAAAAACACATGGATCGTTCCAACGGTAGAGCTCATAACATTGTGAAGAAAATATTTTCATTTGCGTTAGAAACCTGGGCTGCAGAGGCGGAGTCAAAGTCTACGGAGTTGAAGTTTGTAGGTTCCGTCTCCGACTCCTGAAGTCTGATTCCAAAATTTGTGCTGGTACGGCATTTTGCCATAGTTTTGACATGCTTTAGGAACCTTCAATGAAATGAAAGCGTGGTTTGCGTTACGACACTTCAATCAGTTTGCGTAATATTGCCCCGAATACCTGCTGTGGTGGGACACTGGAGTGCTGAGTTCACATGTGCTAGTACTCGAGATCGCATCTCCACCAGAAAAGCGCATTCTCCCAGTACTGGGCACGTAGAGTTGTCATTTCTGGGGTTCACACACTACTACGGGGATACTGACCCTAACCAAAAATAGGGACTGTGGCGCAATTGTCGTCCGTCCCTGACGAAATTGCACTGACAATTTGTAGTCTGTTGCGGCCGTCAGCTCCTCTAAATCCAATGGACAACTGTCTGCAGAACAAAATACCTACTGCGTGTGGATTTCGCAGCTGTGGCATGCGGTGGAGTTTACGTTTCATCAGTTTTATTATGATCTCTACATTAAAGTTTTCTATAGATATTGTTCGCACAGTACGTAAGAATAGGAATATATAGTCCTATGTTTTAATTTTACAAAGTTATTATTATCGAGGGGATTTCACAACCCAAGTTTTGGATTGGTTGAGCGGTGTTTTATCTCTACGCTCTAGCGCCGAGTCGCATCTCGCAACCCAAGGCTCAGAGCACTTTGCGAATGCTATGAATTGTTCCAAGTAGAGCGCATTTCTGGAGGGTTCCTGGATGGAGATGGCCGCACTTCAGCTCTCGCAGGGCAGTCTTGAGATTCTTGGACATTGCCCCCAGCGCTCCGATAACCACTGGAACGACGTCGACCTTCATCTGCCACAGTCGCTGAAGTTCGATGGAAAGGTCACAGTACTTTTCATTCTTCTCCGTTTCATTGTCGATTATTATTATTATATTAGTGTCGTTCAAGTCTCCCTAGACACAGCAATATGGTGATTCAAGAGAAGAAAAGGAAGGGACATGTAGCATGTCCACAAAAAAACGTGGACCAACGCCATGGGAACAGGAAGTCAGGAATGAAGAGGAAGAACAGAATATAGCATCATCAGTATGAGTATGAAAACGGAAGGAAGCTAAGTGGGCATAAAAAACAAACTTTCCAAAAGCCTAGCTATTGGCGAAGATAACCTAAAAAAAATCCCCCTTGGGTCGCTGCTCCCCGTAACATAAAATTGGCGAACTTAACCCTAGGGCCCATCCTATGCCCCCTGGGGGGATATTACAAATTTAAATTTTTTTGGGGGGATTAACTACACTTCTGAAATTACTTCCCCCATAAAATACCGGAGAGTGGAGTAAGCGCGCCCTCCCAAGGGTAAGTGCGCCCTTTTCATAAAAAAATAATATCTCTCTTAATATAAATAACTTTTCCCCAGTTACAGAGTGTTAGAGTCCATTAACCTAGTAAACATTTGGGCCCCAGTTGAATCCCTTACATCAATTAGGTGAGTAGGCTAATTACAATCGTTTAAGTAAAATATATATTTTTCATTTTCAGCGACGGTGGAAATGAACTGCCATGCACAATATGAAAATATGGATCGAATCCAGCGAAACTTTGGCAGTACATCACACATATAAGATAGGCTGTGCAGAAATATTATTAAGACGATAGGATACATAGAATGGGCTGTAGAGCTTTCGGGGCAAGTTCTCCAACCCCTATACCAGGTTTTAATATTGATACAGATCATGACGGTTTGCAACGACAAACCTGTGGGTGGTGCGCTGCGGGCTAAGACTTACACTCCCGACCAACTGCAAGCAGCTATTCCATGTGTAAAAGAGGGCAAAGCAATAAAAAGAGTAACTGCGCAGATTGCAGTGCCATGACAGACCCTTCGGGACCGTGTTTGTGGTACCATTCAAAAACTCCCAAAGCCCACAATTGGTAGAAACAAATTGTTGATCAATGCTTTCAACTTAGGTCGTCTGATTGTTAGGTAGGTTTGGAAGTTTATTTGTATACTTTTGCATGTAGATATATTTCTAGCCACTCCGGAGCAGTGATAAATTGTTACAGAAAAACCAAATCAATGTCCATTTATTATCGTATTTTGCGTAATGCAGCTCGCAGCAGCAAGGAACCTTCGACTCCAGCTTTCCAGGAGGACTGGATTGGCACACCTTGTTCGCTGTCTGTTGGTCACGGCCCCCCAGTCTGGTCTGCAGGTTCTCTCATCGTCGCAGGACCCTAATCATCACCCGTGAGCGGAACGAAGAGCGGGGATACTGTTTTCGTTAAGAATTAAGCAGTGCGTCTCTAGCAGTCGCATCTTTTGCCTCACCACTACGCAGTCCCGGTTACTACATTGCACACTACGACAAGTTAAAAATAAAATAAACCTGTTGACATATGCACGTAACATGGCGCAAGGGAACAATTTCAGTAACGCTTTGAAGAATAAAAAAAAATGACGTGATAACAAACTGCAATCGCAGCACTGCCTCCACTACAAAAGAAAAAACCAAAACATGAATGGAACATCCGTGAGCCTCCAGCGATTGCTGCCTGCACGTTGCCGCATACCTTCAATTGCAAGTTTTAATTGAGGGCGAGAAAATGATGACTTTCATGCCAAGGCTCAGCCCGATTTTAATTTCAGAAACAGTGACTGGGTGAGACGCGTCCACTGATGGAGCTCCTGTATCAATTCTCACACTAGTGACAAATAGAAATTTTATCAACAGAGAGTCGATACTGAACGGTTTCCTCAATCCCATGCATGGGGTCTGTCAAGCAAGCAGATGACACGAGACGACCCAAGGGCACGCAGGCAAAGGTAGCAATGTTCTGGCAACACCACCATGTTGGCAAAGTCCAATTTACAGTCAAGGGCATCAATAAAATTTTCTAGACCACTGCTCTTTTAACTTGCAGTCATCCATGACGAGGTCCAGCACGTTCACAAATGTATATCGTAGGCCTACGAACTGGGTTAAATTTAGGAAAATTTTTCAGGCATGAAATGACAGAGTTAAATTCAAAATAATTTTCGAAGTGGGAAAGTGGTTATCTAGTCAAGAAAATGAAATCTACATCATGGCGATTTTAGTGATCCTACTGGCAAAGACGAACGGCAGAATCAGCTCAACAAGAACACTGTGTCTCTTGTTTGCGCACATTGTATCCGTAGTTCGTCAGCGTAATGAATAAAACGAGTTTGAAAGATTCTACTAAAGAACGCAACGCGTTAATGCAGCACTTGGAGCATGGCAATTGAGCTTGGATGCAAGTAGTACGGGTACCACCGACTTCTTATCCACCCAAACTGTGCAGGAAGGCACCACCATAACCCATGATGTGCGGTTAACTCTAGCGACCGTGGAAAAAGAATAAAAATAGTGAATAGAAGCACTGGGGAGCGGGCAGACACATGCGTAAACCCCGTGGAGAAGCTCGACGCCTCGCTTCAAGTCTCGTGCTGCATCTTTGACGCAGGAGCCACATAGAGAGCATACCTGAGGAGTCATTGCATGTAGAGCGCTTAACTTGCGGGTCAGGCAAAATTGATCTTATGGGCAGAGAAAAAGGTGTCTGTGCATGGAAACGGCACCTCAAAAAACAGTAGGTGTGGAGAACATTATTTACACTACTGTTATACACTGCCGTCAGAAATGACCAAAAATTGCAGTGACATCCTCGTTTTGTTGCTTAGTGTAGACGTGTTTTTGCTAAAGAGATAACAGCGACGTGTGAGATCCATCCAGTCTGAAATATGTAAAAAAAAATATGCACCCGGTGAATTTTACTTCGGCTAGGTATTATCATCCTCCTTCCCAAACAACCAAAATTACCCATAAATTAGGGGCACCTTGATTCAATGCATATAACTAAATTGCTTATATTGATTATTATGCATACCCTTAAAGTGCGACATATACACACAAGAACCGAGGAATACACAAGAGTGTTTGTTAAGCTTCTGGACTATCAAGCACCAGCCGGTAGCTTGGCTACATCACATACAGAGATGGTGTGGGCACCAGGCGAGGGTGCGCCGCACCAGTATTGTAGGGTGCGCGGGACCAACTGTATCAACACGGGCCCAACGTTTCGCACACATACGAACAAAATAACGCATCACGCGAGCAAACTTTCGCACGGCCAAGACAACCAAACACCTACCGGTGGGTGTAGGGAGCGAAGGGTGGACGGTGGGTAACACAGTAGCGATATCTAAGGCGCATTATCATAGCAATATGGTAGCTATAGAGGCTAAATGTCGGTAGCTAACGAAATGTATAACATAAAATGAGGGCCCTCGAACAATAGGAGCATAAATAACAGATTTCTAGAAAGTAGTTTTTTTTGCACCATCGGATACTACAGATTGAGACCTGTCGTTCTGTGCAGTCAGAAAGGCGTAAATCAAAGTAGAAATGGTCGAGAATCGTATGTCAAGTCGATTATTTTGTACCTTATTACACCAGCGCATTGTCTTCAAGTGACTCTCCCGTATATAATAAAAAATGTCACTTACGCCCCTATTGTTCTAGGGCCCTGAAATGCGACACTGGCCTCCGTTTGTTGATGATAGCTACAGGCCATCAAGAGGCACTCATCACACCGACAGCAAAGGTCGGGCACCGTAACACTTGCTAACTTCCAGGGCCTACCGACGCCTGCCGTTCTGCGTCGGGCTCAGACGAGCTGCTCGTCCTCCTTCATAACTGAATTAGATTACCCTGACGTCGACAGAATCAGTCCGCAGTGAAGGTGATTACGCCGGACACGGCAATGGAATGGCTGCATACCAGGAAACTTTCGCAAAAAAAAAAAATAGAAAATTTCTTCAAATTTACGAACCGTTCACAGTCCCTCGTACACTGGAACTTCGCAGTTCAAACACAAGAAGTACCGTATGTATTAGGAACCATAAAGGAAGCATGCCACGCTGATGTCATTAGAGGAAAGGCTAATTACCTCCGCCAAGGGGTTATGTTTTTGTGGAGTTTTGTCTGTCACCAAGATAACTCAAAAAGTTATGGACGGATATTTACGAAATTTACAGGGATTGTTAGGTATGTTAAGAAAAAGAGATGATTAACTTTTGGTGAAGATCCGTTCAACCGTTTGTTCGTTTGCCTCTTTTTTTTCTCGGCAGCATAAGCCAAGAGAAAAGTTAAGGATCGATCTTTACGTAATTTACAGGAATTGTTCGGTTGTTGCTAGAACCAAATGACCAAATATTTATGTTGATCTGTTTGACCCTTTGTTTCTCTCTGTCTGTTAATGATTGTAAGTAAGATAACTCAAAAAGTTAAGAACAGATTTTCATGCAGAAATTACCAAATTTCTGGTGATGACTTTAGTTTTAGGGCCAATTAGCATTTTTCGTTAATGCTGCGCCTTGCTTGGCGGAGGTATGTGCTCTCAGAGTGCTTTAGTTTAAGAACACTCCAATACCATATAGGGAAGGCTACGATACAGAGCGCTCGGAAGCCCTGCATGGCAGAGCTCGTCGTCCAACACGTGACTGGTGGAAGATGAGGTGGTTGCCAGCACGGTACGGTACCGTTCACTCGTACAGAGCGTAGGCACAGACTTCACCAGACGGTTGGACACGCGACCCTTGGGCCGCTAGGTCAATAGGGCCGTAGGAGGGCGCAAGGTTTGTTTGCCGCGGCAATATCACGACGGGTCCTGATCGCAGGCACCAACGCAATGTCCAGTTTAGGGGGCCGTTAACACGAATGTGATGAATGAGTTCGCTGAGACGCCCCCCCCCACACACACACACATACACACACGCTGCTGCTGCTGACTGACACGGTCCGGTGTGTTATCGCCTGCCTGCCACACCGTCGGTCCTGTACCACGCGACCCCACAGGCACAGGCTGGGAGCTAGTTAGTTATAGATAGGAAGTTTAAGCCTACGTTTCCAAGCAGAACGATATCACAGAGGAAAGAGCAAGGGACATATAGTCTGACCAGAGAAACGGGGAACCCATGCACGAAGGTGTTCCCACATCAACGCGCATGGGAACAGGAAGTCGGGAAAAAAGAGGAAGAACAGAATAAAGCATGAGCAGGTAGGAGTATGAAATCGGGAAGGAAGCAAAGTGGGCACGAAAGAGAGACGTCCCGAAGGTGGGTTGGGACTATTACACTGATATGAAATCGAGGAAACAACACTCGAGCACTGGATGAATTTCAAAATATATTACTTACAGATATTGACTGCTACAAGCGCATCAAGCCAGCATGTCTTCATCATTCATGCTCGTAGTCAATTTCTGAAATGGCTGGAACCAATTACAGTGAAACGGAACGAAGAAACCATCGTGTCTCATGCCGATATGACACGCTACATGATAGGAGTCTTGCCCGGGTAATTTTTTTTCTTTATCCCAGTTCAAAATTTCGACACCTGAAGTTTGTCTCCTGCAATTAAGCTGGGTTGGAAGAAAATTTTAACTCGAGATTCAAGTCCAAACCTTTCTGCGTTGGGGGACATGAAACACACTGTAAATAAGCACTGGTGTTTTCATTACCATGACCCCTGTTAACTAATCACAAGATGGTGTAACGCACCATTCAACGACCAAGCAAAAATCAAACAGCTTAATTAAAAATATACAGAATTAAATTGCAATCTCTTCCATTTTTCTCGGGGCAAGAAAAAATGAACGATTCTAAAAAGTTTCCATTCCCACATTAAGAACTGTTGCTGTAGCGTGAGGTGCGTTCTATGCTCTTTGCATGCCAAGACTCCGCAAATTCTGGCACTAGTGACCGGCGAAGTACCAAATACAGCGCATGCACAGAATAAACAAGCTGATAAACAAAAACTTCTATACAGAACTGACTGCACATTCCCCAAAACAAAACTTCCTTTGAAAACATTTCCTGCATTCCCCCCCAGTTCGGCAAGCAGACGTCAAGGTCGTCAGCCCCACAATGTTAGCGAGCACGTAATAACGTATTTTGCTTTAACAATTATGTAAGTCGGCGCTTCGCTCAACATTTTTAAATACAGTTCCTACACAATGCGCTGTTGCAATGCTCGTGCCAGAATATTTAGGAATAACTCATCACAGTGACATTCGTTGTGCATTTCACGAACTAGGTCGAATATCCGAACCTGTCTTGGCTAATTTACTCAATTATGTGGGTTCCAAAACTGCAAGGATTAAGGATAGACGAAGTTACACGTCTTTCTCATTTACTTAGCAGAGACCACAACAAGGAGAGGACACGAGCACAGCCAGACTATGCCAGTGGCACCACAACCCAGTGTGGGAGGGGGGACTTAAATATTAGAAAACAACAAGATATGCAAATCGCAATCATTTTAGCTCAACCATCAGAATTTTTCTTCACTTGTACTCTCTCTTGAGAGCCTGTCTCATAAGAGCAGTTAATGGTACTAGGATCTCGACTGTTGCTCTACAAACCACCCACTTCAAAGGCACTGATGTTTTTTTTTTTTTTCATTATTCTGGGAGCAATGGGAGGTGAAGAGCCCATGTTATTCAGGTTCGTAAGTGATTTAACGTATCCATAAAAAGCTAAGAGCGGTGAATTATCTCACAGAAAAGAAAGCACTGAATTGACTGCTTTTAACAGAATACTTTGTGCTTTATCAAAAATTTGAAAAGTTTTCCTTTTCGTTAAGGGAAGTTACTTTTTATAAAACACAATCTGCAAAAGAATTTGATCGCAGCTTGTAACTTTTGAAAACCAACTAATTTGGAAATAATTTCTCTCACAAACAAAAACCGATCGGTAAATTTCATAGGTAAACATCTTATGAAAAAAAATCGGATCCTGTGCACTATGAGGTGTCGATCACGATAGGTAAGCATCATCAAGCTCATGGGCAGCTATGAAGCCATGGAGCTATAGGCTTAATACGTCCTTACTACACAATCCACACGTATCTCGTGGTCCAGTTCAATTAAAACTTTTTTTTTTTACTTTTATCTACGATTAAAGGTGTCATTTCAGGTCTGGTTGCCGTGAATACTGCTATTTATACCTTGATAGAACGTATTAAAAGACTGAGAGGCTAAATATGAGTATACTAGACTTTCAAATATTGAAATAAATATTAGTTTGAGCTTGGTGCAATTATTCAAAAAGAAATCCTCAAAATAAGTGCATCTCGAGATGAGAGTCCATTGAAAGAGTAGTTTTATTTTATCTTTTAAGGCATCACATTTTTACAGTCTTCTATTAGCTCTTTAGATTGTTCATGCATTACATGTCTGGTAGCTCTCATAAAAAATCTCAACTAAACAACCCAGAGCTGTACGGGTAGGTCTATTCGCGATAACCCATTAGAATTCAGATACAGAGATACCATTCCCCCAAAATTGAAACATTTGAGATTGCACGAATTATTGTCTTTCTAATAATTCCTCGAAATCAGACAACGCTAACTAGCGAAAAACAACGTGATGCAGCGAGTTGGAGAAATACAGACAATAAGTCAAGAGAAGGTACTGCTCTGGATCGGTGCTCACTAAATCAGAGGCATCTGAGCCCTTTCTGCCAGAGAACCACTGGGAAGTGTCATGCAGTGTATCGCCTCATTCTAGGAATCTAGAACAACGCTATTCCGTCAGATGTAAATATATTACAAATGCACAAAAATCCAAACCGCTTCAAGATAATCTCAAAGACCGTGCGGCTTTGCCCTCGAAGAGGCAGATTACAGTGACTGTAGGCTCTTAGCAATGTCCGACAAGCAGGTAGTCGAAGCTACAGCTGGATTAGTTAAATGTAAAGGTCAAGTCAACTTGACCGTACCTCACAACTGAGAAACCTACACGCACTGGTTTGTGCTACATGCAGATACAGGCTAACAAGCCCTAGAGGAGTATACGGCTGCAGTCGACCAAGAATAGTCTAGAGCTATGGCGCTAGCGGCGGAAGGCTCCATACGACAATCTGCACCCCCGACCCTCTCCATTGCTGGTAAAGGTCAGTAAACCCAAAGCAGTACGCAGAACGCACGCCGACTGATCACGTCAAGCGCCGCGAAGAACTTGTCTAGCGAGGTTTTACCAAGCGGCCTTGAGAGTTAGTGTCAAGCTTTAGTCTGCTGCTACTGTTATTCTACTAGGGCGCGAGCTATGTCTCGTTTCAAATTATCAATCATTTTTGTCTCGGCTTTGCTGCCGGTATGTCTCAGATTGTAAGTGAGCGGCACGCTACTGACAGGAAAAGACGCAATTTGTGTATCTCCAATCCCCGGGCACGGCTGAACGCTTTCGCTCAGCTACGCCGCACAGGGGAAGGAAACGAAAAACAAGAAGGTAGAAGTCTAGGGGGTATAGGTCGGTCACCTGGATCAGCGGCCCACTTCCCAGAGCCTACCTAACTTTACAAAACTAACCTCATCGGTAGGAACTGCGGCAAGTTGCAACACCTCCTGTGGAAAAGGCACTTGGGACCCTTTGATGTGTGATGCCCAAATATAATGTGACAGGGAAATGGCCCGCTAGAATATACCGCTGAGGGCGAATTCAGGACACTGATACCGAAAATGACTCCTAGCAATTGGCCCCTCACAAAGAACTACTAGCACTTGATCTCAAGAAGAGACGATCCTTAGAGCGCGACATAAAGAGTGAAAATCTCCGGGCGAGAAAAGAGGACATCGCTTAGGGCAAGAGAGCGAGAGGATCCGTTACAGCGGGACGGCGGGGCGCACTGGAGCAGAAGGCGCCAGACAATACTGCTGATTGGATCCGTGACGAGGGGGCACGGCTACCGAGCCCATGAGGTACGTACCAAATAGGATTAAAAAATAGGACTTGGGGTCCACCAATCTAGTGGCAGTCCAACTTTGTTCCTCTGCAGAAATAAAGTTACCGCGAGCCCATAAGGTGAGTACATATTAGGAATAGAAGGAGAACTTCAAGACTATCTAACTACAGGCACAAGAACTTAGTTGCACAGCAGCAATAGCGTCCAAGCAGTGAAGACTAGTAGTAGTAGAAGTTTTACTAACGCATCAGGGACACAATGTCTATATCGCGCCGAACTATTCCTGTGGTTTAACACAGGCTCGTGAGCCACTAGGGTGCGTTTCAAATTGTCAATGATTTTTGTCTCGGCTTTTCTGCCGGTAGGTCTCAGAGTGGTCAGTGCGCTACTGACAGGAAAAAGGCACAAACGTTGAGCATATCCAACCCCCCGGGGCGCGGCTAAACGCTTTTGCTCAGCTACGCCGCCCAGGGGAAAGAAATGAAACACAATAAGGTAGAAGTCTAGCGGGAATAGGTCAGCCACCTCGATCGGCAACCCACCTCCCGAAACAGAAGGGGAAGTATTGAGAGCCTACCTACCTTTACAAAACTAACCTCGTCAGCAGGAACTACGGCAAGCTGCAACATCTAACGCGGAAAAGGCACTCGGAACCCTTGGGTGTGTGAGGCCAAAATATATTGTGGCAGGGAAAGGGCCCGCCAGAATATACCCGAGGGCAAGCAGTCAAGACTACGGTAACGCAAACTCTGTCATTAAAACCATCAAATTAAACAGTAAGTTATTCAACAATTATAGCTATTTTTATTTAGTGTCACCATCTGTAATTGACTTCCATAGTAATAGAGAGTACTTATTAGAAATTTTGATTACTAACACTATATTTATAAGTTCCATATAAAACTAATGTTGTGTATTGTATACAATAGCACAGACTACACCAAACTTGCCTGTCCACTAGAAAACGTACCGCTCGCAAGAAGTCATCAGTCAAATTCGTTTCCACGTCATAAACTTTTTCCACTCAACATAAAGATTTCATATGAAAGCACCATCGTCATAGCTAGTAGCTAATGAAGAGAATACTTGGCAAGAAACACAAAATTCTTACATAAAAATACCTACGGTTGGGACATAGAAACCTAGAAGCCTAAGACCCTAAAAATAGCCTAACAATGATCTTATAATCAAGTGTGTCCCCGTCGATTGCCTATGTAAACGAATTTATGATGCTTGCTAATGAAATAAATGCATGGTGATTTTATTGTTTTCGTTTGCGTTTCCAAAACTATTTTAAATCTTTTATTAAAGTTTATGAATCGGCCTTAGAACTCTTTAATTTGTCATTATTCTGTCAAGAATAGAGTACAGATGCGAGCATAATTAAGGGACAAAAATAAAAAAATTCATATCTCAAAAACTGCAAAAGGTTCAGCGCTAAAATTTTAACACAAAAGAGGTATTGGGATAACTAATAATATGCTAAGAATTTATTACGATCTGAAGGATAAGAAAAACGTTATGTATATTTAACGTATAATTATGAATTTAGTGTAGCAGAATTAAGGGACACTTGACAAAAAACGCAACAAAACAACAAATTTAACAAAAACCTTCATCCTTAATCAACATTTTGTGAACGATCTTTTATGTTTGATGACTTCAACACATCTTCGAGGGCAAGATTCAATTAAATTGCGGCATCGTTCAGCATCAATCCTGCCCCATTCCTCTTGAAGCTTTGTCCACAAATCCTCAGTGTTTGTTGGATTTCGAGCCATGACTTTCTCACCCAAAACTTGCGGTTGAGGTCAGGACTTTGAGCAGGCCAGTCAAGAGTCTCCACTCCTTCCTAATCAAGAAACCTCAACACACTTTTGGCTTTGTGGCAGGGTGCGTTGTCCTGCATGAAAATGGGGCCGTCAGTGTCAGAATTGTTTAAGATTGGCAAAACATGATCTGTCAAGAGGTTCTTATA
>LQNS02276925.1:18911549-18937392 GCA_001587735.2 Parhyale hawaiensis | reverse complement strand
TAATTATAAGTTAAATATACATAACTTTTCTCTTATCCTTCGGATCGTAATAAATTCTTAGCATATTATTAGGTATCCCAATACCTCTGTTGTGTTAAAATTTCAGCGTTGAACCTTTTACAGTTTTTGAAATATGATTTTTTTTTTATTTTTGTCCCTTAATTATGCTCGCAACTGTAGGTAAGTACAAGCCTGTGTAACACAGAGTGTTTGGGACCGACGGAGACACATCGTATGTCATGCTAAAGGGAAGCAGCAACTAGGGAATTAATAAAAACATTAGGATCAATAGTGTGAATATGACAGAGAAGGGAAAACGAAGTTCAAAGTCTACCTCTGGCCAAGCTAGCTTACAAGACCTCTTGCCAGCGCTGCTAGTGTTAAGGTAACAAAACCCGAATTTTTGTGACAATGTGCGGGAAGACAATCAAAATCGAACTTGCATCTAAACTTAAATAAACGTTTTGAAATCAGCAAGAAAGGAACAGAAGCTATAGAACGGCAAGACCTGGAGAACTATAGCACGATCAACAATGTTTAGGGGAGGAACAACTCTATAAGGAAGAGAACAGAACGTAGGTCGTAGATATACCGCTAGAAAGGAAGCATAGTGGGAACTGAAGGCAGAAAGTTCTAAACTCTTAGCTAAGACTTAGGTCCCCTGAGGATTGTGAGAGGGGCGATCCCTCGTAACATAACATGGACGAACCTTGAATGCTAACTTAAGCTATGCCCTGTAATGACCTACTTCGACCATCGTACAGCTTAACGGTTTTGAAACATAACGCAAGATATCTCCGGATGAGCTACACACGCTACCTCCTCTCAGACACTCCACAACTGAAATCGCACTTCCCAGCAACCCCAGGTGCTGTAACACTGCACTGAACTGCTACAGTTGATTCGCTAAATTTCCATCAAAAACAGCACTTACATTATATGGTCAAAATAAAACCTCACTTTTTCGCCATTATGGTGAACAATTAGAGGCAGAACTATACGCCTCATGGCGTAGAGAACAGTTTTGACATTTTTCACATCAGGGTCAACCTTCGTGACGGCCTGCTTGAGATTGTAATGATAGCTCAATTCCTTTCGGCAGTTTTTTGGGAGGAAAGGCATACACACATATATAGAATAGAGACATAGAGGACGAAAACATTATTCCTCTCTCACTTCGTAAGCGGGTGATAAAGCAGCGACACAGCGTCGATAGAAAGGTGGTACCTTAGCATGGGCAATCGCGAACATAACAATAACATCTCTCTGCGTGTTCACGTCTATTGAGCAGAAAACACAAATGATGACACCATTATTTCATTTTACGTGAAATACAAGATCACCACTTAAGACACAGAGTACTTTTATAACATTTGAACAACACCATTAGACGAAGAAAGCTTCACAAACCATTTTTAAGACGTGCATATGATCTGAAATTTTACCTTCAACGCCCGTTTGTAAGTCTTAAGAGACAAAAAGTATATAGCTAACCCGCGACTCGTCTCACGGTGAAAAGATTTGCAGAAAAAATGGCACTATTTCGTAGACACAACGAAAGTGACTAATGGTTGCGCCATTAAGCGCAGCACGGGCTTCTGAAGTACAGTCTGTAACTAGCGTGATGTGCTTAAGAGTAAACTAAGACAATACGGTGAAGTACAAATACAACGCCAGGTGGAGACAAGCGACAGACTACCACTTTAACGGACAAGCCCGCGTATTTACGTCCAGTATTCGTCTAGTGTTTGTATGTTAGCACGAAGCTGACACGATTCTGAAAACAATCATTTTATTAACGGGTAAAAAAACGACACACACACAAAGGCCGTGGCAGGAATTAACGGCGACACACGCAAACGCAGCTCTCTCATCAGCACAACCAGATTCAAAACAATATCTGCAAGACATAAAAACATGGAAGGTGTCTGCTTCTCGCTTCCCTCGAGACGCGCTGCGTTTCAATTCCATTCTTCAGAAAAATAATCACAGCGGTTTAATATTACAACCTGGCGGGCAATGGAGCTAAAAGGGACTCAGGCGAGCATCTCTCGCAAAGGATAAAAAGCCTGGTCTAGAGGTCTGCTTGGGTACCAACACCAGCTCAGTTTATTATTACAGATACTTATGTAAGAGACGGCACCATGGGTTACTGGCAAACACCGGTCCCAACAGCATACACTGCACTACACAGAGACTTGTCGGACAGGCTGTACAGCGGAGGAGTTTCAGTTTTAAGGTCATTTATAGCGCACCTCGTCTACACGACCATGAAGACTTAAGAAACTGCATTGACAGGTCGATCAGCACTTCATTGTTCATGTCCGTAGTCGTGATTTTACAGTAAAATTTAGAGTGACAACCGAAGCGTGGATAGGTGCGAGGTGGACTTCAGTCATCCAAGCAAAACTGACGAGAAATTGCAAGAAAATGAAGAATTCTAACAACGACTATAGCTTGCTTCGTGCAAAGTGAGAATGCGAGTCGATAGCAATTTTGTAAACATTTACGTTTGTTAACTCGAGTGTCGAATTTCTGTCTAACTCACCCCCATACAGCAAGTGGGGCGGCGAAATTTTATCTATTATATACTAAGACTCTATGAACACCTTGCTTGCTTATTTATTTACTTTTCTACGCACAATTTATGTTATCATACACATGGAAAAATAAATTGAGCACACATGTTAGCGGGCAAAACATCTTTCAGGTGTTAGGAATGGACGGACACTTACGAAGCGTCGCAAATTGGATACCGATTGCTATATGCGTCGAGTTTACTAAAGAATTAAAATTCTAACACGTCGCCAACACCAGTAACTACGAGGACAGCAGAATAGAATCAGCTAGGTAAATGTTTTGAAAGCTAATTGAAATATCAACATTCGTTATAAGATAGGAGACGACACAGAATATTGGCCACGAGCTTGAACATAACAGGGGTGACGATGCGACAATTTATTGTCATTTTTGACAAGAGGGCGCACATGTACTCATTTATATGTACAGTATGATGGGAGCACGGCAAAAGAAGACTTTCAAAGAAGCAAAGCAATGGATCATCTGCGGGAATTTGGTCAGGACCTTAATATACTCTTTCAATGAGCAACATTTTTTTTACTCGAGAACAAAGCGAAAAAATAAAAATAGGAGGGAGCCTTTCAGAAGGTGAAATAAACAGTAGCAAGCCTAGAGACACCGGTGAACTGTACACACCTCTAATTGTCCCCGACGATAAGATAAGCAACGTCTCGTCTTCCGAGTATCTAAGAACATTCCCGTGGGAATGCGGACCAGCGGACGATGCACAGTAGGCTACGTCACAGAATGCTAGGTGGCGCAGAGAAATAAAATCGATCAATCAACTGTGTGGTACAGTGTGGATAGTAAAAACACATTCACTGAATCAGTGCGATGTACCGACAAGCCCTACATACATACCATAATGATATATGGCCGACTCAGCTCAAGTCTTCATTCACACCAGGCGTTTCAAAGGAGCAAAGAGGAAAAAGATCGTAGGTAGGATGTAAAAAAAATGGGGAACGGAGGATCGCCGGGCGTACGAGCCAATCAAACAAGGGGCTGGCGGACCGAAAACCATCGGGAGGCGCAAGACCAGAAAGCAAAGGTAACGTGGGGCAAATGACGTCACACTTGTCTGACTGAACTTGTGGAAGTCTGTGGAGTTGGTACGTGAGGGGAGTGGACATGCCTATAGGTACTTCACAGCCCTAAGACTCTCCTTGTGTGTCCCATTGGGAAATGAAGCATACTGAACGAGAAACACTACACCCAGGACATCAATTCCTACACACGCAGAAAAGTATGTTCTTTACGATATACGCACACCTGGTGTCTTATCACTAACGACGTAATATTTAGCTACAAAGCAATAATAATTAATCGTAAAAGACACTGTTGTTCATCACAACGCTCTTGTTCATCAGTTGTTCATCATAAACAACAATGTGCATTGACGCAAATTCAAACGACAAGGTACTTTACAGTTAACTAATTTTGCTTAATGGCAAACGACCATTATTCTGTGTGCAATACGAACAGATCGAAATACTATTGTTTATTACGTGTTTTCACTTTACGTTAATGCACGAAACTCAAACAACAAAGCCGGGTTCAAACGATAGCCACATGGCTAAATTCTCTCAGCGAAACGTTCGAATATTTCGTTGCGCGCTCGTACACTCACTCAACTGAGTGTCTGCAAAAACGTCTGCTCAGCAAGTCGCCCAGTAAATTTTCAGATATCGCTTTTGTCGAAGTAGAATAGAACTGTTTGACCTTCGTTTTTCTGCAGTTTAGATGGAAACAGCCATGGATTCGGACACAGAAGTGAGAAAACTCGTATATTTTCCTATCGTGTGAACCCGCGTTTACACTCGCAAGCAAGGATTTGCAGCATGCATCATTCTCCAATTTAGAGATAAGAGCCACTAGCAATTGGACGTCAAATAGTAGCTAATTTAGAAATACACAGAAGCTTCATACGCTCTACAGTCTACGTCACAAAAGGTCAAGTACAATAGGGAAGATTACAAAAATTGCAGCCGTCGGTGTCCATATTACGTAGTATGAATATTTTAACACACAGCTTAAGCTTCTCTACCAACAGCAGAGACATAGGTACTGCGATCCAGAGACACAGGAAAAGAGACTGCACACATATGGCACGTTCGATTAGGCGCCGAAAGTACGTACGCCTTCAAGGCTTGAATTGTCCGAAAATTCACAGAAATTTGGGCTTCGTCACTTCGAATTGTGTAGTTAGTGTTAGAAGCAACGCGATTACGTTGCGCCGGTTGAAAACTCCATTTTATGGTGGAAACTTGAGTTTCTGGAAGTCTCAAGGATAACCTATTGAGAGCCAGCGCTGAAACTCAATTGAGCGGGGCGAAACCAGAGCACCTGCGTGAAGTTTGGAACAAGTCAAGGTTTGAAGGCCCAAGTCTTACACAAGTCGAATATGCCCACAGTGTGCCCAAAGAAAAGTAGAACGCACGCACGGAAGTGTTCCCACGTCGAATCGACGCGCGTGGGCACAGCATCTGCTGGGGAAGAGGAGGAAGAAAAGAACAGACCAGCAGCAAGAGAACGACTCGCTATTACGGCGCCAATCGTTGGACACAATTTCAGGCCTTCTGGCTGCTACAAGAGATCTACCATAGAACAGCTGCCGAGTGTCCCCGGTCTGTGCCTTGAACGTTCACATCTGAAACAAAGCGTGAATATTCTAACGGCTAATTACGCTATATGGACGATCGTATATCATAACGGCGTTTCGAACAACGCGGGAAATTGTCTTATTTTATCTTCATAGGGCGATAAGAGGGGCTGTAGTTTCGGCTCTACGCTGTATCTCTTATCGCGATGTTGTTCAGCGACTCGTCAGCTTCAACATTTGATCAGTCTGCAGCGTGCAATGCAGCAGAGAGCGAGAACACCTCACAGCTGACACAAGACCGACAGCTGGTGCCACGAAACAGAGAAGTGGAGTGAACGGGTCGTCTAGCCGAGTGTTCAGTATCTACGTGACCTACCTAACATTCTGTACCTACTTATTCCATCAGTAGCACACGTGCAACGTAGCTATCACTCGATAGCTTAACAATGTGTCGAGAAGATATTCAAGTATATTCTATATCAGCGTTGGATGAGGCTCTCCTCTCGCCCTTTTTTGTTTGGATTTAGCATCGCGGCCATAAGTCTAGCATAAGCCTAGCATCGCGGCCCACCAGCATGGGCCTGAACGCCATCAAGTCGGTCCGACTTTTACAGTCCCTGGACAAATTAATAAAAGCAGTCTAATATTTCTGCTACCTACTCTGCATATACCGGGCTCATCTGATTGTATTACGCAAACCATCGTAATTTGCGACCTTCAAGTGGCTTGGATAAAGTTTTCTAGCCAGACACGTTCGAAATATGCAGAGTATGCACCAAAAATATCAGGCTGCGTCGAATAATTTGTCCAGGGACTGTACGTGTTCGGCACATTTTCGAGGTGCAAACCCAGGCCTGTACTTCAGGAGGCCTTGCATAGGCGCTTTGCAGCCTTCAAACTAAGAAATTTAAGCCATTACTTGCGTCCCTTTTTTAGCCAGCATGGCTTTAAAAATATAAAAAAAGCGCTGGAAACTTGCAGCCCTGCGGCCCGGCTGAAAACCCGCACTATATCACTGCCGTAATGGCCGACGGGCCGCAGCCCGCCAAGCCTGCAACAAATGGGTCAGCACCACCGGCCGTGAAGACTTACAAACGGGTCTTGAGGCGAGCTAAGCACAGTATGGATTAATAATAACGCTCAATAACAACAGCACCAAATAAACATGCTGGTTTAGCAACGCGTAATTTTTTTTAATGAAAAAGTAGAATGTGTTACCAGCTTTTCAGATTTGACATGTCTTAGACAGCCTACAGTTTTCTTTTTTTTTTTTTTGCAAAAACTGAATAAAAAATTCATCCACGAAAAGAAGAATTACTGAATCCCTATACCCGTACAACTAAACAGGACAAATACGACGCAGATACAACAACATACAAAGAATCTGGCGCTTGTTGTCCGGCCACGCACCGAATGCACTGCTAACACTGATTTGTCTTAATTTTCCCAGGCATTTTTTCAGTGCCAGTAGCCAACATTGTCCTATGATCGGCCGGCGAGGATCTTTTAACCCCCCCCCCCCTGCCCACTAAATCTTGAGCAGTAGTTACCTAGTCTTTTCTTTATTTGAGCGGGTGAACCGATTGCTACCTCGATAACGGAATTTTCAACACAAGATGTTACTACCATCATCACTTAGATATACAGTTGCTAACTTCCCTCTAACAGAAGAGGTAACAACAAAACAAAGAAACCTACTGGACCGCCAATGGAGCCAGAGAAGATGCGCAAGTCTCCAGTGTCCAGGACCTTAAGCCGCTGCTCACTCAGCACACAATATGGCTGACACGCGAGCTAAATTAGAAGAAAGCCGTGCAGAGAGCGACTGCTGACTCCAAGTCACCTGGACGCGGCCTACCATACAAAAGTTCCCACAGCGTAAAATGGAAAATAATGCCAGTAACATCCATGATACGCATCGCAGAGCCCGGCATCGGTATTGCCAAACTCCACACAGTATGTGTAATTTGACTTAACTTTAAAGCCTGATAGTCTAGAATAGCGGCTCCCAAAAGGGTGTTGGTGCAAGTAAGTTGAGTCATTTCAACATCTAGAGGTCAGTGAGTTTCAAGTCGTTTTTCAGTGGGGGCGCGTAAAAGTTGCAGTTTTATAGGGACTCACGGCTCGTGAAGCAGGGAAAAATTTAAATTATCCGAACTAATTAATACATACGTCAGAGATGCGATCGATGACTTGTACCATAACTTCAACAATCTGTATCTACTGACAAAGAAAATGGTAGCACGTCCGATGTTTCTTGCATGGTCAGGAGATCCGAAGTGTAGCGCGCGACAATCACATCTCACAAGTTGGTGACAACACGGAGACGATATAGAAATAAACCCAGTACCTGGACAAATTATGATTATTAAGATATCCCACACGCCCCATTATATAGATGTGCTAACATGTTACACACCACTTCGCTGCTGACCAAGAGAAAAGTTGTAAATAAGTAAATGCCCATATCATCTGGTCTAAACGCCACTTGAGACTACTAGGTAGCATAGGTGCTTGTTTATAGTCGTCAGTAAACTACTACTTGAAGTTGAGCAGAAATCGAATTGAAGCCTCGCTAAGCTTCAGATTCTGTTCAGTGCAAGACATTCGTCAAATTACGGTAGTCGCGATTATGTTCTTCTAGGACTGGTGTTACGATTTCTTACAGAACTAAGGATGCTTGCTATATGCTGATGTGTCTTGACTGTTAATGCAGCGATAACGTAGGGCTCATCACTTCAAATAGAACAATTCACCCAGCTAATGAGAGCAAAACAACCTCCCTCGTTTCTCATAGGAATATCGCTAATAATACTGTCCAAAACATTAGACGCTGTCCACTGAGGGTCACGGTAAACATTCTTTCGAAAATGCCCAGGAAAAGAATGCCCAATAATGAAATTCAAAGGAAATACTCGTAGAGAAAAGCAATTCCTCCATGCAAGAGAAGAAACAAACCGACGTCAAACAAACGCTCAGCACAAAGCCTGGCCTATCGAGTGAAGAAAGAGGCAATCGCTCATCGATCCGTGACGGTTTTTTGAGCAGGGGCAGTGGAACGCGCGGTTTATTTTGAGGCGGGAGACGTAATCCTTTAGGACGGACAGTTTTGCGCCTTGAGTTGAATTTAGACCACACTTAGGAGCGGCTGTAAAGCTGGCAGAGAGGCACTCGACACGAGACGCTGCAGCGGGTGACGGAGGGGACAGCGCACCACTGCAGTGCGGGGGACACAAACACTCGACACGAGACGCTGCAGCGGGTGACGGAGGGGACAGCGCACCACTGCAGTGCGGGGGACACCAACACTCGACACGAGACGCTGCAGCGGGTGATGGAGGGGACAGCGCACCACTGCAGTGCGGGGGACACCAACACTCGACACGAGACGCTGCAGCGGGTGACGGAGGGGACAGCGCACCACTGCAGTGCGGGGGACACCAACACTCGACACGAGACGCTGCAGCGGGTGACGGAGGGGACAGCGCACCACTGCAGAACGGGCACCTATCGGCTAACTATGCAGTAACAATCCGACGCGAAGGAAACTAAAACGCCCGAGAGATTTGGCTAGGAGACGAAGAACAGAGCTGTTCTGCACTAACTATTTACTGCAAGAGAAGCGACCGTCGCGCACGCAAGGCGCGAGGAGCGCGTTAGTTTTTATGCAGCCGCTTCACGTGTGAAGCAGACAGCGTCATAGCTATAGCAGAGGACCCTGGAGTGCGAGAGTCCGCCTCAGGGGTTCGCAAGAAGTTCCTTCACATTTAACTAGAGCACTTTTTGATCATTTTTAAACGCGGTTTCACGTGTCCCAGTTTCATTGGGGCTGAGATCGTGTCTCGGACGGTTAGAGATTCGTCGAGACTTCTGGCATTAGCGGCTGGGGGTTTCTTGTGGAAATTTACAGCTAGGCCCGTTTGCACGGGTTCTTCCAGTCGCGACTACCGCGTAACTCCAAGTTTGCAATTCAACATCGCTGCGCGCATATCTGAAAACAAAAAACAAATAGGTAAAATGCATTCCATTGCCCAGAGAGGTTATAAGCCAACGTCGAGATGTGCTAGCCGTCATGGGCTGGGAAGCAAAACGGAAAAATAACAGCTTGATTTACATCCACAGCTTTCAGTTGCAAATGCATCTGTTTCTTATATTCCAGAATTTAAGTGAAATGTAACGCTTCATTCCCTACCGAATGTCAGAGAGCCCATTGACGAAAAACAATTTTGTCGATTTTTACACGAATCGCTTCTAACTCTCGGGATGCAGATGTGCTCAGCCTCAATTTACTGCGCATTCAACTAAGTGCCAATTCTACAGTTCATGTGAGAGCCCACACTGTCGCAACCTCACATGGCGGCGGACGTTCAGCTACTGAACTCCAGCAGTTCAACTGTCTGAACTCCGAGAGTCCGAATCCGAGCCGAGGGAGTCGGAGGGAAGATTAATATTAAAAATTTAGAAGAACCGGTAAATACAAAATGAACACCGATGGATCGGCGAGAGTACAGCGTTGCATAGCGTCTCTCGTTGTACTTGGCGTTGCGTAACACAAATTGCGCCAATGTTGCACTAAAGGTGCTCGGTGTATACGGGCCTTTAGGGAAACGCTGGCGTATAGATTGAGCAGTTAGTACTACGGTATCTGTAGAGTTCGCGTACCGCATGACACTCGCCTAAGGCTTTCCTTTCACGCAGGCCATTTGTATCTTACATTCTTTGCAAAGGAAAGAAAATTTTGTCTCGCAATTGGTACTTTTTTGACGTGGAGATTGAGCTGAAAACTCGAGCCAGCCGTTCTCTATCGTATGGCCATTTTACACGACTTTATAGAACTTCTTCAGAACAATCTTGTATACTAAGCGTGTTAAATGGGATCTGTTGCTGCTACTACTACTACTACTACTACTACTACTACTACTACTACTACTACGCAAATGTAACTGAAAACCAAACTTGTTTAGACACCATCCATTGTAAATAAAATTAAAATTGGTGCTTCTGACGTACGACAACGCATTTCGTGCAAAATTCCAGACTTTTAACAATACACCTAGAGACGTGGGGCAGTTGATGAAGAAAGGTGACGTTCATTTGCTACACCTTACGCCAGGACCCCACCGACGCAACAATTGTGATGCAATGCGATTTTTGCGGGAAACATGTAGGCGACAGCCGAGTCCGGTGATTCGGGCGATCTGGGTTGCGTCAGTGGGGACAGTAGATTGTTGTCCCCGACATTACGATTTCCGTGTAACAGATTAGTTGCGTCACACGTCGCTGGCTGCATGGATGTGGCGGAAATGAGCCTAAGTGGCTATAGCAACAGCTAAAGATGTTTTTTTAAGATTACTGGTATGACAAAAATAAGTACTGTTTCAACACTATATTAATCACACGCGTATGTGAATACATTTTATAATTAGCTAATTGAGATATTTGTATCATTCATGCGAATCTTTCTTTCATGAAGAGCATGAACTGTGCAGAGCGCCTGCACACGAGGTAGCAAACAACAAATGGCAAGAGTGGCCGCTGGAAGTCATATTGCTCTCGTTGCAATTACGAGCACAACACGCCACCGCTGGACCGCCCGCTCCTGTGCGGCACAGGACGGCACGCTATGCGTAGAACGGCAAACGCTAAACGTGAACTGCTCCAAATGAACCCTGACTGTGCCTGACCAGCAGAGAAGCGGTTCAGAGGGACGCAGTACGGACTGCTCTCTGCTCGCACAGGACCGACACGTTCTCGTCTACGAAAGTAAGCGGCAAACGAACAACTAGAGCACTCTGAGAGCGCACACCTCCGCCAAGCGAGACAACGGTAGCAAAAAATTCAAATTGGCTCTGAAACCATAATTTTCTTTGTATAAACTCCAAAATCCAATCATTTGTGCCTTTTGATAGTAATAACAGCTTGTGCCATGTTCTTGAAGATCCGTTCATAACTTTTTGAGTTATGCTGCTAACAAACGTTATAACAAACATGAGTCAAACATACAAACGAACGACCCGATCTGCACCAAAATGTAATCATTTATGTCTTTTAACATTACTATCAACCCCTATTAATTTTATAAAGATCCAATCATTATTTTTTGAGTTATTGTGCTAACAAGCATAAAATTAAAACAGTGACAAACGAACGAACAAACGGATCATCAAAAAAATTTGGTCATTTACTCTATGTGATATACCTAACAACTCATATGAATTTCATAAAAATCCGCCCAGAACTTTTTGAGTTATGGCATTGAGAAAAATGAGGCAGACAAACGAACAAAGAAACGGATGGACGGATCTTCACCAAAAGTTAATCAACTGTTCCTCCAAACATACCTAACAATTCTTGTAAGTTTCGTCAAAATCCGTCCATAACTTTTTGAGTTATCTTGGTGGCAGACAGACCCGACGAAATCAACCTCCTTGGCGGAGGTAATAAAGTGAAATTGATGGTCGCAACAACACTACACAAATATGACGATGTCCATACCAGACCTGTCGACAGCGATAGCAACGGCCATCGTAAGGAGAAACGATACATCACAGCGTACCTTCATCTTGAGAAGAAAACATACCGTACTGGCACTGGTGGGCTGCTATACACTTGCACCTGTTGCTGCACACAGCCGCACAGAGCTGAGGTGACGCTTATATTCCATATTATAGGCACTAGGGCGATACCCACGGCCTGCGCGAGGGCTGTCAGAAACGTTTTGTACATTGATGCGCAACGCGAAGCGTCATCAATCCACGAGCGGCTGTGGCGGTCGGACATAGAACTTGAAACGTAAACAGTTTCCAGACGGAGATGGAAATAACTGGACTTTTCAGGTCACCACCTATGCCGTTTCCTTGTGACAAAGATCAATGCGTTTATTAAGAGGCAAAGCGCAAGACGTGACAAACGAGTCTAGATCAAATTTCACTGACTGACTCCCTGACACATCACCGGTGCAGATCCGTCAAATAATGAATATTATGCTCTATGTATAGTTACATTCTCACAAGTTGCCTCGTCAATTAATATTGCTGGGTAAATCAACAGAGATAAATTATTCAGTTTTTATTATGAATGTATTTCTCATATACAGGCTGTAGTAAAATTCATATTTCTCATATATAGGCTGTAGTAAAATTCTATTTTTACAAGTATTTCGAACAAAATTTTCAAATGTGTCTTCCTTTCTTTAAGCGAACGCGAGTATTAATCTCCAAAACATTTAGGCTGTAGCGCAACCTATGGCAGTAAAATATGTAACAACAGCACAGCTGCTCGCTGGTGTTAGACTGAGCGAGATGAGCGATCTCTTTGTATACAACCGTTTCACGGCGAACAACCTGAGACTGTGAAATCTTTATTATTTAAGGTGGAAACTCTTGAGAGCGAGGGCAAGGGCAAGGTTCAAAATCAGTTATGGTTGTTAAGGTTGAGATGTAGGGATCTTTGTTCGAACTTTGTAGAGCCACAGGACGAAAAAAATATTTATCGGGGAAAAGCTTGAAGGTTAACACTTAGGTCTGGTTCGAGGGAGGTAGTCAGTCTGAGTCTGAAGGAGTTAGTGGAAGTTACATAGCGCTTCTCTCCTTCGAGAGGCACGCGTCTGTGCCCTCCCCCGTGTCTGTGGGAATCACGTTTGATTCCTCCGATTCCGATCCGTGCAGCAAACGGACTTGTTCTGGCTCCTCTCTGGGCATGGGCCTCTAGCGCCTCCAAGCCAAGTGGTTTGTGATAACGCCCCACTCCACTTCTTGCATCACTCACGCCATGAGTGCCAACGTTGTAATTTCAGCCCCCTATGTGGAAACAGAACTTCACCTTTCGCCAATCAGTGTGCTTGTCATCAAAAGCACGCAGTGCTGATGCTTCACTTCGAAATTTGATCAAATTCTTTTTCTGCAGCGCATCATGCTGCATTCTTCAATGTAGATGCGAGGGTTCTTCTACGTAGTGAGTTTTAGACCCTGTTTGGGATTGGGTCCAGCATTCCGCCATCAACGTGTAGTGAAACCATAATGAGACAATATATAACTGTATAGTCTCCATGTCACAAATTCTCGGGGTGACTCTGAATAACTCCTCAAGCATCGTGCAACGAAATTTAATTCTCCATTCTGATATAATCTTTTCTACGTCTTGAAATGGTTCTGCAAGGGCATCGGGAGTGAATTAAACTCTCCACTTTCAGGCGATCTACATTACGTCCCTTTATAATTCTACCGGAGAATCGTGCAACGAGTTTCGATATGATCTTCGCAACGTCTATAATAATTCTACAGAGAAAATTGTTCAGCGTGTAAACGTTCCAAAATTTGTTGTGATCATCGCAGCGAAAAATGGCAAAAGACCGTGTAGAGGAATCTTCGTACGCCGGGTTTGTACTCAATGAAAATTTGGAAGAAAAGGAATATCTGTCAACACAGGTGAACTCTAGTTTAAGGGTCAAGGTGTAAAAAAATGGGAAAATGTGAGATATCTCCAGAAAAATAGAAGGATAAGTGAGACGTAGACTACGATGTGATTAGGTAATTACAAAAAAATTGTATTAGACTGTGTAAACTAAGCAGAACTGGAAAAAGAATGCGTAACCACCAGGAAGATGATTACTGTAAGTTAGCTCGACTAAAATGTGCGACGGTAATTGCGGGAGTTTTGTAATAGACCGCGCGAATTCGATCCTAAACTTCAAATTATAAGCTTATAATGCAACACGTATGGCCTTCTTTGTGTATCGGGAGATGTTCGGGCCACAGATCTCAATGGATGAAAAGGTGCCTTTCTTAAAAAATTATCACTAAATTAATTTTTGCCATCTACTTAATTTACGGTAAAGAATCTTTAACATTGCTGCCAAGTCAAGCGTTGTGATCATTCTCTTACAAAAACGTGAGTTTTGTTTTCGCCAGAGCCTCTATAACTCCTCTATGATGGGAAACTTTAAGTTTCACATCATAGGTGGACGAAGTGCTGTTTTTATTCTCACGATATTAAGCGATACTCATTCAACTACGAACAAGATTTATTATGTCAAAGGTTTGAGTTTTCCGATGGTGCGTTGCGTTCAAAATTAAGAGATCAAATTAAAAAAAAAAATGTTTCAACGCTGTATTTTCCTGAATAATCCCTCTTTTGTTGCAGAAATGAGTTTAAGGACGTTTCGTGAATTTCAATTATGCTCAATTCATTTATCTGTTCTTTTGCTCTAATTCTGTCTCTCTCTCATGATTACAGTAAATTATTTCTTTGCTTATAGTGTGTTTCATTTAGCATCCTTGTCAGAATTCACAAGTAGCAGGTTTGAGATTTTATTTATCATTCATTTTATTCACTTGACAATTTCAAAAAATATTATCTGCATTATTTTGATTATTTATTTATATTTTTGTAGGGGATGTCGACCACCTCTCCCAAATTATGGCGTCACGTGCATATAGATATATACCAATGGTTTTAAAAACGCCGTAACAAACTGACAAAGCAAGCAGAGTACCCACGAGTCTACTCGTTGTTCGAAACAAGTGTGCGGACCTGTGCGGTGCGCAGCTCATGGAGTGATCCAGCCGTAGGACAAGGCTGGGCCGCAACACCAAAGCGAGATGCTGGAGGCGAGCGATTCAGTTCTGGATCTTAGAGACACAGTGTCACTCGCCGTATTCACCAGATGTCAGTCCCTGCGAATTTTACTTTTTGCTGAAGATCAAAGGAGGTCATGCGAAGACGGCGATTCGGAACCGAGGAGGAAGTCAACAAAGTCTACAAGGCGAGTATGTCTGCCGTGACGATGTCTGGTTTCGTCGATGGCCTGGCACATCTCGATCTTGTTGTTCTCGATCTTGGTGGAACAAATGTTGAATGATATAACAAAAGTAAAATCGAGAAATTTTCGTAGTTCTCAGTTATTTATGAAAAGTAATTACAAGTCTAAACACAAAACTGTTATGACAACCTGTTCAGAAATGCATCTACCAAAATTTATGGAGCAGTATCCACAAATTTTAATAAGCAATAAACACACAGGCCAAAATCTAATCAAGCAATTTAAAATTTTGTTTTCGGTAAAAGAGACACGTTGTATGACGATTGCTGAAACCAATCAGCAACAGTACGGAAATTAAAAATAACCTATGCGAACTGATCACGACCTTTCAACGTATGACCTGACAACGAATTTAAGCTTCTAAGAAAGTCAGTAGAGCAAAGACGTAGTATGAATTGAGGAAGCTTTCGTACACAAACATGGAAGAGTAAAAACTGAATTACGTGAGGAAACTGATTATGTAGCAGNTGCGAACTGGTCACGACCTTTCAACGTATGACCTGACAACGAATTTAAGCTTCTAAGAAAGTCAGTAGAGCAAAGACGTAGTATGAATTGAGGAAGCTTTCGTACACAAACATGGAAGAGTAAAAACTGAAATACGTGATGAAACTGATTATGTAGCAGTTCGTATGGATGTGTAGCCAACCATGTATTGACAACGGTTTATTTTAATCAACTTAATTTTCCGTTATCATGTCACAAATAGGTACGGTATGCCAGATGCCAGGCTACCATATGATGGCCCTACACTCCAGTGCATCATGGACATAAGTTACATGTTTGCAGAATAGGTTACGTTTGTAAATTTTTAGCTCAATAACTGCTGTGTTGCTTCATAAATACACCTGTGGCACGAAAACGTCTGACATATGTTACGTTTATAGAAATTTGCTGATATAAACTTTCGTTTTTCCACTGTGTGTGTGAACCATATTCCACCCTCGGTACTCCAAAAATTTTTAGATAGGATGGCAATAACATCACAAACCAGAGGCCACATCATACATATGTATGGTGAAGTCTATGCACAAACATAGATTAAAAATAATTGGGCAATGGTTTTCAGAAAAAAAGAGACCTAAATAAATATGAATCGCTTTCTAACCAGGTATAACAAATCATAGATTGCACCTTTTTCGTACCGTCCTTTCCCAAGCAAGTTCTAAAGGTGATCCTCGAAGCGTCAGCAAAACGTTTGCAATTAATAGGAATGGGAATCTCGAACAAAACTATTCCAAGTCCTCCATGATTTGTATGTGTGCCGTATTCAGGAGCAAGACACAGCAGTTCATAAACGGCCATGCATCATTGATGGGCAATCAAGTAGGTATAACTTATTCGACTTCTGTGGTATTTAGAGCTCTTACGATAGTCGTGTAATGCAATGTATTATATAGGTATTGATGAGTTAGAGATTCTTGTTCGTCAATGCAATTCTTACATCACCATGAGGATTGCATTTCTCACAAGGTGCCCACATTAAATAGAAAATTTTGATTGAGGTTTATATAGAACTCCGCTTGGCAACACCTTTGGGAAATAACTACCCGATTTTAAGTTTTATGAAGTCTACGGCCCAAGAACGAAGACAGGAAGTTTTATGGCTCCCTGGATAAGCTTCGAACACGATTTTCGAGGATAAGAGCAATGCGACGATTGATAAAAAGCCTTTTACGGCGGACTGAAAACTTAAAACTACTCAACATGTTGACCAAACATGAGGTATGGGTTCACATGTTGCCTTTCTTCACATACCGTACGGTAATCTACGTACATTTTAGCTGCTGGAAATGAATTGTTTTCAGTGGCAGTTTGACCACTAAGGAAATAGACGACAAGGTATATTTTGCCAAGATAGAACTGCCAGTGCTCATCTTTCGGCATATCATTTTGACAGTCAAGCAGGGAGGTGCAATGTATTCTCCATTGCCCAGACTCACCACCATGAGCAATGAAGGACTGACCGCGTAACATCTTCATTTAACAGCCGGTAGTGAGTTCGCCATTATTATTGTGGGTTGGGTTACTAGCGCCGGAGTTCGCCATATTGCAGTGTTGTGATAATGATGTATATAGTGTTTTTTCTACTCTAAAGGTTGACTTGAGAATGAAAGGATGAAGTTTTGAAACCTATCGATGATAGTAGATAGAAATAGTTTCAAACTCCTAAAATTCTAACATTCTTGTATTTAGGCCCAACTCCTTAACTGCAGCACCAATTGCTCTGCAAGTTTCTCGAATATGAATTTATTGGTGAAATTTAACTTGCACTGCAGGGCCACACGTTCAAAATTTAAGAAACGCATATAACAGCTCAAGTGGATCAATCAGCATGGGGATAGCCGTAGCCGTGGGCAGTGATGGAAAGCCAAACATTTTGATATAAAAGCATATGTTCACTGCGGTGAAGAGGTCAGACTTGCATTGAAGAAGGAAGACAACGAGTATTGGCTGACCATCATGTTTAACATAAAATTGTGTCTCTCCCACAGTTCTTCCAGCTTTCGTTCTACCTTTAACAGACAATTGTGCAGATATACACACCAATGTTTGCCTCTCAACATCTAAATTTTTTTTTTTAGGATTGTCGAATTATTAATTTTTGCACTTTGTACCTAACGTTAAAGTTTGTACCGCTCGTTTGTGATCCTCTGTATTTGCCGACTGGCTTCCAGTTTCCAATTTTTTTAGGACTTTAGTTGCCTGTAGAATTCCCGTGCCTGTCATGCATTTTCTTTTTTTCTCCAATAAAAACCCATTTCGTGGAGGTTGAGTAACGTCGAAGCCACATATGCATTAGTAGAAGCAACCTGAAGCGATGATGGGCAGCTCACACGTCATCATAAAATATATTGATTTAAACTCTGAAGACTAGATACGGCAGATGAAAGACATGCAAGCTGCACATCCTCGCATCACGTTGTTCCACCGAATGTGAAGTGTAGCCCAGCATCCGAAGTGCAGTTATAGGTCAGTGCCCTGACTGAGAGCCTACAACGTTTGTATTTTTTCAATCATTACAATGATTAGATTTTGGAATTCAGAAATAGGACGGAATACAATGACAAAACCTAAAATTTGCATTAGACGGCTTCTCCAATAACACCCCCTCCCCGCCTCAAATAAATAAATAAATAAATAAATAAATAAATAGAAAAATAACACTGCCAGAAAATCATTGTTCCCTGTTTTCCACTGGTTTCTTCAAACTCTTATTAAGACTCCTTAGACGTAGTTTCTCACGATTTAATGAGGAAGTGGCAGTGACATATAGCCTAGTAGCTATATCAAGATAGACGAGGTACCCACGCGCGAAATCGTTCCCTCACAGGATGACGAGCAAGTCAGGAAGAAGAACAGCAAAGTTAAACATCCATAGGAGTATGAAAATAGAAGAAGGCAAGTGAGCAGGCAAGAATGATATCCCGGAGGCTTGACTTTGGCTAAGGTAACCTCTAGGATCCCTGGGAGGCGGGCTACTCGTATACCGCAGACCGGTACGATGGTTTGACAACTCTTCTAGTCCTATGGCCTATCCCATATATGACCACCGGCATCAGTTGTGAATGGCTCAAGTCGGGCTAGGCTACAGCCACTAACAAATGTTAGGTACTGTACATCGCAAAACAAGGAATGGATGAAGCTCTCGTGGAAACAAGAGGAACAATTTTATAATGGACTGTCACAAACAATTTCTAGGAAGTACATTGTGAGTAGCACGAATGGAAGTGACACTAAAAGGTTCCCTCTAGGTGTTGCAGCAGCAAGGAATTCAATAGTTACAAAACAAGTAATTTTCATACTCGCCAGAGGTTATCAGAAGATGGCAATACTGCATTAAAAATAGAGCACACAATCAGACAGAGGTTAACCTGGGCCTGAGTGACTGCCCTTGATTCAAAAGGATTTTCAAACTTTAAATAAAGGCTTATGAGATAGACGCGCGTATTAATTCTATTACTACAGCGATACAGACAAGGTAAATTCGGTCCATTTGAGCTGCTGACGCCACAGGCACATCACTTGGCAGGTGATTGACACAATTATATACTTGCGTACTCTGTACACAGTTCGTGTCAGGTTTTGGCGCAAGATGGGATCCAGGTAACCTAATTACCTATACAAAATTTGAAATGCGAGACTGAACAACAGCAATACCAAGTTACGCAAACAACTCTCCGCAACGGACGGCCACGCATCAGCGCCTAAGATAAACAAAACAACAGTGGCAGATGAGAGTCACATGAACATCAATAATAAATGGAAATTACGGGATGAAAAAAGCACAAAGCGCAGAGACGAAGCAACAATTACTGGCAAGAAGCGGAAAGGACGTGGCAACACCAGCAGAGGAGACCGAGCACAAATAATAATAATTCCGAGAGCGCAAGTGCCATTCTTTCAAAGCCCACAGCAAATTAGAACAGCAAAAGCAAAATAAGCGCGTCTTTGATGACGCATTAACAGGAGCAGCGAGCAGAAAGTTTTATTCAATTTGTGACTCGAAGCGACCGTTTCAGACACGACTAATTCGCAGCAATTCTTCTCACAGACTAACAACACACACACANTCCTCAATATTTTGGCAAAGACAATCGTGTCTGATGATTTATATCCCAGCACTCACCCTGTTATTTTCATCATCAGATGGTATACAGGATACAAGTTTTCTTAACATACTTCCATCCGCTCGGAATTTCGTCGATGGTTAATGACTATAAAAATTTGAGCTAAGGACTCCTTTCTATATATGCTGTGTGCGGCAATGCCGCTCTCCGATTGGATAAGCCACTCAGCCAGTTTAAGGGAAAGATCACTCGCAACGCTCCCGTAGGATAAATAGATAGGGTGCACTGCTCTCTATTAGAACCTCCTTGGATCCAGGTAACCTAATTTTTTATACAAAATTTGAAATGCGAGACTGAACAACAGCAATACCAAGTTACGCAAACAACTTTCCGCAACGTACTGCCACGCATAAGCGCCTAAGATAAACAACAGTGGCAGATGAGAGTCAGATGAACAGCAATAATAAATGGAAATTACGGCAAGAAAAAGGCACAAAGCGCAGAGACGAAGCAACAATTACTGGCAAGAAGCGGAAAGGACGTGGCAACACCAGCAGGGGAGACCGAGCACAAATAATAATAATTCCGAGAGCGCAAGTGCCATTCTTTCAAAGCCCACAGCAAATTAGAACAGCAAAAGCAAAATAAGCGCGCCTTTGATGACGCATTAACAGGAGCAGCGAGCAGAAAGTTTTATTCAATTTGTGACTCGAAGCGACCGTTTCAGACACGACTAATTCGCAGCAATTCTTCTCACAGACTAACAACACACACACTCATTTCTAATGTTTATGAGATATTTATAAAGCGTTCATGAATAAACGTTGACGGAAGGGAGAGGGAGCCTCCCTCGCAACGACGGGGCAGAGAGCTCGTGTGTATGCCCTCAGGTTGTCAAGACTTGCAGGACTTTTGTTAACACAGAAGGGGAGGGCGAACGCAATTTGTGCACGCGCTTATATTATACACCAAGGCCAAGTTTAAAATACCCAATTTCTCGAAGAATATATTAATACAAAGGGAAGGAAGAGGGGGCAGTGCATTGAAAAGCGGCAAAGGAGTCAAGGAACGGCGACAAAGTACTCAAAAAGACCATAAGGGAGAATGCCACAGCATAAGCCATTCATGAGCCCGGAGGAAGTCAACTGTTCTCACAAAAAGAAGCAATTGACGCGGTTATATAGGAGCTCGCCAGAAAATGAGTGAGCTGCATGGACGATGAATTAGAGAGAGGCAATTAATAAAGGCTGATCCTGCATGTAACATACGAGGGTGCAGCCACCCCATATGGCGAGCGTAGCAAATATTGGTCGCGTCAACAGCGGTAGCAGGATCAACCCCTTACCAATCGATACCATTATTGGACTCGTTCCCATAGAGTACAAATTCAGAAATACCAAACGAGAGTGAGTGACTACGTTGTCGAAGCCTCCCTCGCCACAACAACGTTGTTTCAAGAAAGGAAGAGGAAGGGACGCGTGATATGTCGATAAAGACGTGAAAGTCATGTGCGAGGGTGTTCTGAAACAAGATCAACGATTCCAAGGAGAATCTACCAGATATTTCTACAAGCCAAAACAACAATTACTACAATTCGTCCAGTATCAGTACGCGGTGCTACATCTCAAAATAAAAAGCGAGACAGAAACATTTGCTCTCGTAGTGTAATTTTCATAAAAGTTAGGTAGGTAGTAATCATTGGATAAAAACGAACGTAAAGGTCACTCTGTCTATCTTCAGCGAAAAACTTGGCAATACTCAAAACCATTACTAGCTAACAAATGTCAGTTGAGATCCAGAAAATCTCATAGTATGCACGGACGCAATTAAAACTTCCTGAAATAACTCATAGATTTGGAGCTGTAACAAAGAACTATTAGTAAATTGCTCCGATGACATGTGATAGGGCTATGTTTGGCCAAGTTAGGAGGAAAGGGACTCTATTCATCATTTAGTGGAGGTTCCAAGTTGAAAATATAAAGCGGATTCCAAGGTTCGTAGATCTGCTTTAAAAGAGGTAGTTGCAAGGATTCTAAAATTTTGGAGGGAAACGAGAACACTACCATGCTCAGGGTGATCTCGCGCTCATGACTGTGGAGGAAAACTAAGAGAAAGACGTCGGCATGCTCAGTGACCCTGGTCAAAAGAGTACGGCAGGAAATCGTACGTATAGTGGGTGGGATTCGCGACGCGAACAACAAAACTGGTACACGTACGAGGGACGCACACACTGCATAAGGCAGCTTGTCTGAGTCTACAGCGAAACAGGTGGCCAATGGTAAAATTAACTATCGGCTCCATCAGTCAGTGCCTTCAGTTGCGAGCACCAGTCCATGGAAACTAAGACAAGATAAACTATCGTTTGCTCTTCAATTTCCCGCGATACAGTGAGGCTAGTAAAAGTACTATGCATCCTTCTCTGCTTGAAATATAACCTTAAGTGATTAAGTAGGTATAGGTACCTCTCTCCTTGTGTGTCAAGAGTGTTCTCCATGAGCACCTGATAAAACTATTACTAACAATGTAAGCATTGCGTATGTTCTGCATCGTATTCGCCAACTGCTGTCTTATGCACGTTGAACTGTATGGGAGTAATCTCATACGATAATGAATTTTCAAGTTTTATCTTGACACACGTCCTAAAACTTAGTACCGTACTTACGCAGATGGGAAAAAATCTATGAAATATTTTTTGTGAGTTAAATTCAAAAAGTGGAGGATTTCCCCCACACGCTGGCATTTGCTTCAGGTCAATCAGTGCAGCTCTCCATGTATTCGAGCGCCTAAAGTACTCATTGGACGGGTCACCCGCCCGTCTACTGTTGAAAGAAGTTGTGCTCCAAGTCAATAGTGGCACATTTTTTACCATAACTTGAGTCGTGCTTTCGAGAGTTCCTGTTTTCGGTTCATTCCCCATAACCTTTTGTTCATATTTCTACTGACAATCTTCATCGCAACTCCATTCCCAGTTTGCTGTTCCTTATATGTAAAGGTTTCTGGTGTGAGTTGATGGATTACAGGTCACCGTATTATGCTTCCATGTGAACCTAAATGAACTTTGGAGGATGGGAAACATAAACTAGGTGGATGCATGATGAGACTTTCAGTTTATGCATGGCAACCACGTGCCCCGCGGTCTCCCGCTCCCGCATTGTGGTCTCCGGACATGGGCAGCGTTTGCCTGGCGCTTAATTCATTAGTGGCATTCATTCCTGTGGTTTTTATGCGCGCCGAACTTCACATAACAATCAGAGGGAGTCTGACCGTCGCCGTGACTGAGTTTGATCAAGCAAAGTGTCGGGCGGCGGCCCTGATGCATTTGTGCTGAGTAAGCGTTCGGACTTCCGCCGCCTCGCCGCAGGGACAAACCCTCCAGCAGCAACTGGGGAGGCGGCCGACAGGCAGAACTGCAAGTCTCTGAGGCAGCTCTCCTGATTTGAGCAGCTAAAGAATGGCGGTGCTGTTCCTGCTCCTGCTGTGTGATAGAAAAAAAGGGAACCTACGTACTGCAGACGGCTGCAAATTCTTGGAAAACATACCTCCCAGGATAATCCATATTAAAGGTACTCCTTTACGAAATGTAGAATTGTAACCAAGGAGATTTTTAAAAATCTAGATATCTTCTTACTATGAGAAAAGTACCATTACCATTCCTCTACATGGCTGGGTTAACATGCAGAAGCTTATAGTCTCACCATTTTATTAAGTCAGTTTAGTCGCAGTCAAATTCCTCTACAGCGGCGCCAATTCTATGGGTAGCTACTTCTGAGATTTCTCTATATACACTTATATTATACAGGTAGTGGGCGGGGCTAAGATATGGGCTGGACAAAAGCTCAGAAATACCCATAAAAATGGCAACGCTACAGAGGAATTTGATCACGACCAAACTGCCTTCATAAAATGGTCAGACTATAAGTAGAAGTTGATGCTCTAAGTTGCTATAGCTATATCCCGAGCTGGTTGGTATGCCGAAATCTGCCAGATATTAGTAAGCTCAGAATCTAGCAGTTGTTTGGAAGAGTTTCTCTAGCAAGTGACGGGACGTTGCTCACTACTCCAGTTAAATATCATGAAATTGAAGCATAACAACCTACTAGATTCTCCCGTGTTTATTTATGATATTTCTATATACGGTGGCCGGCGAGATAAATATGATTATGTCTACCACCTTTGAAGGTCTCAATACGTTTAATTTTCAACAAGACTTTTTAATTATCAAAGTTGATGCGAAACAAGCAGCTCGTATTTTTGATGGATTGGATCTGCTTTTTTTTTACTTGGGCAAAAAAAAACATAAATTTAGCATGAAAATTTGTCACACCAATACGGAGAGCTGTATTCGTGCGAAAATAATTTGGAATTACCTGTTACATCAACATCTTGATTTACTGAACTGTAGGTTTCGTTAATTCATTGTTTTACGTCAATGAACAACTACTGTACATGGGCCTTTCACAATTAGTCTGTGAATTTCGAAGTATGCTGCAATATACTATTCATGTGTACATTGCGTTTGAAACCATATCCCCCCCCCCCCCGCAATTGAATTGCAAAATAGAGGGCCTACATTGTTTTCATTTGATTTGGTCATTATTTTAACTAGTGCGCACGTCGTCATAAATCAGGGATAATTACTTCTCCATAACCCCGCGCCACCTTCACTCTTCTTCGCGTTTCTGTTGTCATTAATATCTTCTCCATCGTTGATCTCTCTACTCGAGTCGTGCATTACGGTGAGATCAGAAAGTATCACGATATTCGCGAAGAAAAGCAGTAGGTACTACCACGTAGAGGTATTTCAGACGTCTACATTACATAGATTTCAAAAATTTAGTTAAGAAACGCCTACCTCAGCCGTTCAGTAGACGATTTTTTTCTATCTAATATTTTAAACCGGCAAGGCCAGACAATCAAACCAAGCAAGCACCCAAGAAACTGCGTATTATTATACGGTGATATAAGGTACAATAGCATTGTTATTCTTCTAATTACACTTGGGAGTAGCTCGCCCTCGTAGGCCATTATCTTTTTGCCATCATTACTGTTCAGAATAGTTTAAGTTTAAACCTCCGGTAAACTAACAGAGGGAGAAACAAGGGACATATACTACGCCGTTAGAAACGCGGAACCCATACATGAAGGTGTTCCCACACGAGATCAGTGCGCATGGAATATCAAGTCAGGATAGAAGATAAAGTAGAGCCTACAGAGGAAAGTAAGATCAAACGGTGCATGAAATCGGGCGGAAGCAAAGTCGGCATGAAAGAGAGCCATCTCGAAGGCCTAACTAATGACTAAGTTAATCTACAGGGTCCCCTAGGGTCGCCACTCTCCATGACATAGGATGGACCAACATAACCCTACGGCTTTTGTTTCGCCGTTACACGGGAACGCAACCACGACACTCGAGCACAAAACATCAATGATGTGCCCATCAGCTACTGACGATCGTATAGAGTAGCTACCTACATCATGGTAAATGTTCAAGTGAAGCAGGAAAAAAAGGTAGGAAATACGCTCGCCCGGAGACACAAGAGGGTCGACATGTTAGGGACCGGAGGAGCAGATGAGAGGCAAGTGATGGTGGAGGGTCGAGCGCGAGGGCGGGAGAGCATCCGACATGCCAGGCCCGCGTCTTATTGTTATCGGAGGTATTTAACGCCGCAGCTGAGGACTATGTGGCGCTACGGCGCCTGCAGGCTGCCCTGCGACAACGTTCCTCGGATGTTGTCTTTGCAAACATACCTGCACAAAATCCGGAATATCAAACACAAAATTACCCAGTATAAAATAACACTTAACACTTCAGTGCCTAAATTAAACATCACTTCCCGTAGGAATATAATTAAGTGCAAGGTTAACAGAAGTAAAGAAGGCACCTGAGGGTTAGTCTGTTGGTTGTGGCATGGTTAGTTAGTCTCGCAGTCCCAGTCTGAATAATTAGACAGGAGAAAATTCATCAGCTGTACGCCATCATGGGATGAGCGACGAGGAGCTGCATGATATTGCTTGGCGCTTTTCTCTGAGTTCGGGAACTGGAAACCTCTTCCGTAAATCGCCTGCTGCTCACAATCCTTCACAGGTTGAGCATTAGCACAGCACTGCGCATTGGTTTCGTAGCACAAAAGCGTAAGTTTTTCTTGATCCATATTCTTCGGTTTTTATCCATTCTCTTCCGGTTTCTTTCTTCGATTAAAATGTTTCCACTAGAGTTGACGAAGTCTACGCACTGCCAAGGAGCTATTGAAGCTCCTTGCGCACTGCACT
>LQNS02276925.1:18846178-18867141 GCA_001587735.2 Parhyale hawaiensis | reverse complement strand
CATAGCGCACTGTGTCATTAGCCCTCTAGCTCCCACCCTGCTAACACCATAACTTAGGTCTCCTTAAATAAATAAAAAAAATTTTTGTTAGGTATCCATTAAAGATTTTATTAGGTTTTTGAAAATGGGAGAAGTATCTCGAAACGTCAAGTTTTAATTATTAGTTCGTGTCGACTTCTTCAATTTTATGATTAAATTTTAGTGATGATCGAACGATCTGTTGGTGTGTTTGACTTGTATTTGTCATAATGTTTAGTTACGGCGTTTTGGAAACAATGTGATAATTACATAAAACTAGGACGCCATATTTTGGGAGAGGCGGGCGACCTCCCCCACAAAAATCTAAATAAATAATCAATATAATGAAAATAATTACTGAAATTGTTAAATGAATAAAATAGATGAAAAAATAAACATCTTAAACCTACTACTAGTGAGTTCTAGCAAGGGTGCTAAATGAAACACACAATAAGCAATGATATAATTTATTGGTATAAAGACAGAAATTTGAATAAGATAAAAAGGTCAAACAAATTACGCATCATTGAAATTTTGTAAAACATGCCGAGATACTTCTACATCTCGCTAAGCAACAAAAAGACTGATTATGCAGGGGAAAACAGAGTTAATCAGCATTTTTTTTAATTTGATCTCTTAATGGTGAACCCAACGCACCATCGGAAAATTTAAGCCTTTGACAAAATAAATTTTGTTCGTAGTTAAATGAGTATCGCTTAATATCGTGAGAATAAAAACAGTACCTCGTCCACCTATGATGTGAAACGTTAAAACTTAACGTTTCACACCATAGAAGAGTTGTGGCGGGCCTGGCGAAAACAAAACTCACGTTTTTGTAAGAGAATGATCACAACGCTTGACTCGGCAGGAAAGTTAAAGATTCTTTTCCGTGCATTAAATAAATGGCAAATATTAATAAAAGTGACAATTTTCTGGGAAAGACACCTCTTCATCCATTGAGAGCTGTGGCCCAAACATTTCCCGATACATAAAGAAAGCCATACGTGCTGTTGTATTATACGCTTATAATTTGAAGTTTGGGATCGACTTCGCGCGGTCTGTTAGAAAACTCCGCAATTACCTGCACACATTTTAATCAACTTAAATTAACATTACTCATCTTCCTGGTGGTTACTCATTTTTCCATTTTGCTTAGTTTGCGTAGACTAATACAAAATTTTTCGTAATTACCTAATCACACCTTAGTCCACGTCTCACTTATCCTTCTATATTTCTGGAGACATCTCACATTTTTCCATTTTTTATAGCTTGACCCTTAAATTATAGAGTTCAATTCCGTTGACAAATATCCTTTTCTTCTAAATTTTTCTCGAGTACAAACCCGGCGTACGAAGATTCCCCACACGAGTATTTTGCAATTTTCGCAGCGAAGATCACAACCAATTTTGGAACGTTGACAGGCTGCACAAGTTTCTAGGTAGAATTACGGTACGTTCGAAAGATAACATCGCAACCCGCAGTACGATTATTCCGTGGAATTATATACGGACATAATGCAGATCGTCTCAAAATGGAGAATTGAATTCACTCCCGATGCCCCTGCAGAACCAATTCAAGACGTAGAGAAGATTATATCAGCATGGAGAATTAAATCGTTGTTCGCTCCTTGAAGTTATTTAGAGTCGCCGCGAGAACTCGTGACATGTAAACGTTATAAATCATCTCTTCACGGCTTTACAACACGTTGACGGCAGCAGAATAACGAACCCAATCCCAGACAGGAGCCTTATTCACGGCGTAGAAAAACCAACGTAAGTAGTTTAAAGAATGTTGAATGATGTATTGCAGAGACAGATTCGCGTCCATTTCGAAGATAAGCATTGGCACTGCGTGCTCTTGATGACAAGCACACTGATTGGCGCAAAAGGCGAAGCCGTGTCGTCACATAGGGGCTAAAATTACGTTAGCACTCATGGCGTCAGTGATGCAAAAAGTGCAGTTGCGTGCTATCTCAAAACACTTGACTCAGAGGAGGCTAGAGGCCCTTACCCAGAGAGGAGCTAAAATAATTCTGTTTGCAGCACGGATCGGAATCGGGGAATCAAACGTGAGTCCCACCGACACAGGGGAGGGCACAGACGCGTGCCTCCGAAGGAGAGAAGCGCTATGTAACTTCCACTAACTCCTTCAAACTCAGACTGACTACCTCCCTCGAAACAGACCTAAGTGCGAACCGGGTGAACCCTCAAGCTTTTTCCCCGATAAACATTTTTTATAACAGTTTTCTCGCTCAACAAATTCTGAACAACAGTCGCTCACCCCTCAAGATGAAACAATACACCCTTCTTACAAGACCAACAAAGACCTTCTCAAAACCGTTGGTTACTCGCTACGAACATATAAACATAGTCAGTCTTTATCTTGTCCCTCCTAACACCCGAGCGCGCAGCTGTGCTGTCGTAGCCTATATCTCACTGTCATAGGCTGCACCGAAGCCTAAATGTTTTAGAGTTTAATACTCGCGTACGCTAAAAGAAAGGAAGATACTTTTGACAACTTTGTTCGAAATACTCGTAAAAAGTATAATTTTACGACAGCCTGTAGATGAGAAATAAATTCATAATAATGAAGAAAAAAACGAATAATTTATCGTTGTTGAATACCCAGCAATATTAATTAATTGAGAATATAAATATGCATAGAGCATAATATTCGTAACAGTTTGTTAGTAGCATAACTCAAAACATTATGAACGGATCTTCATAGAAGTTACAGGATTTGTTAATACTATCAAAAGGCACAAATAATTAGATTTAGGTTTCGATACAAAGAAAATAATGGTTTCAGAACTAATTTGAATTTTTCTTTACCTTTGCCTTGCTTGGCGGATATAGGCCTATGCGCTCTCAAGTTTTCCGCTACTATCGGCGGCACGCTTAAGGCCGATTCCCACTTGATGATCTGGAAGCCAAAAATGTGGCCGGCAGCCAATAAACTCGCTTGGCTTGCAGCTCAAAATTGTGCTGGTAGCTCGTTTAGTCTATCATCGACGCGCTCCCAGCCAACAATTTTATTCCTTGTTTTGTGCTTGTACCCTTCAGGTAGCAGCCAGGAAAAAATAAATCCGTTTATTTTTTTACTGTCAGCCACATCAGTCTCGTTGAATTTCAGGTGACGAATTAATATCATTCCAGTGTTATTTCTAATGTAAAAATGTTGCCAAAAGTGGTAGATGACTGGAAGAAGTTTGTACACGTGTGTAAAGAGGTGGCAAAATTCATCGCGATGAGGGCTGACCACAAGAAGCCCAAAGTGATAGCATAAATGTGGGCCCACTAGTGCATTAGTGACCGGATTCTCCTCTCTCTGCCCTTCGCGAAAACAGCGGTTTCACCCACACTTTTTGTTTTTTGCGCCTTTGCCTGAGCAATAGCAGGGCAGCAGCAAGTTTCCTGGGGTTCAACATCATCCATACAGTCAACTGGGAACTGAGATGCAAGCATAACCACAACTGGCTTCCGAGCCAAGCTACAAGCCAAGCTTGCAAACCGATCAGGCATGCTTGCAAGGCGTGGAGACTGGCTGCCAGCCACATTTTTGGATTCCAGCACATCAAGTGGGAATCAGCCTTTACAATAGGCATCATGAGTGGTGTACCATCATGCCACTACAGTATCTCCGTTCCATATGCAAAACTATAGGCCTCATACATATCTCATTCACTGTACCACAAAACAATAGCGCATTTAACACCATTCCCATGCTAGTCGCAGTATCACACTTTCCATCTTAATAGCACCAGACACTGGAGATGGTAGCCAGGATAAGCAATGGACTGGCGCTAATCAACAGCTGTTACTGTCATCACGCTAATGTGGGGACAGAGCGGTTAGTTCTACCGGGCTCAATAAAGCGTCCCAGGCATTTGACTTTTTGTCGCATAAGGCGCAGTTTTCGGTCTGAGTCTAGCGAGAGGAGTAGAGATTAAATGACTTTATCACAGTTTTCTCATATGAATGACTTATTATATCGAAATTTAGCACTTTACTGCGTTGTTTATATCTATGCGTTTCTAATAGTTGGAGTTATCCGCAAAAGTCAGGCACGAGTAACTCATTACTCATAAGGGTAATTATTACAATAGCTACCTTATTTAACACTTTAAAGAGTTAACCGATTTCCTGCAATAAAATCAAGGTATTATGATTTCTCATGCACTAGATCTCATTGCCGTACCTACATCGGGTACCAGGCATAGGCACGAATTTCAGTCTTACGATGTAACAGCATCAAAAGTTTTTCAATCAATACAATCCCCTTTTACAATGCAGTGCCATTTTGCAAAAATCCGTTATCACAGTTAATCTTTCAATTGTTGCAAGTATATTGATTCTTGGAGGTATGCCTCACCGAGGTTCGTCTATCTCTATTCAATCCTTACGAAAAATCCGGCACCAGGTTTGAGTGTATCATCTGACTCGATCGGCGAGGAGACGAGCTGACGGTTAAAATTACTGCTGCACGGGAAAAGCTAAATTTTCTTTCCAGCTAAAAAATTTAACAAACTCGCCATTGGTTTATTTAGAGAATAGCACAAAGGGAATGGCAGAAGCAATACTGGCAATTCCTTAGAGGAAAAACATGTATGCGTAGCAGTGAAAAACGCAACAACTACTGAAATGGAACGTTGCAAAACGCAAGAGTTCAGCTGTGCGTACATTTTGCAAGCTCTTTTCAGCGCGTATCTGTGGCATCAAAAATAAACGAGTGCAATACTTCCACAAAGAGTCTTGAATTTTCGCAGGGTATGTAACAGTATGTCAAAAACGGCAAAAACAATATGCATCTGCACCTCTTCATCGTTCCGGCTCGTAGGTTACTAATTTTGTAAACAACAAATAATTCCGTACCTCAGGCGTAGCCATGATACTCTAACTTTACTCCATACGAATTAAGCCACGACAAAATATTTGTTCTCTTTTCAGTTTCAAAATGTCGACTCTGGCAGTTCAGCTCTTGTAAGCTGAGCTCGAAGAAATTTACGTCGAGTTTATATAAGGGAGCATAAATAGCATACTTTTTGCAACATGAGGCATATACATGAAACAACTAAATATATACGCACCGATATCCCTCATTATTGTATTTAGATTTGTTTGAGGGGACAGTTCGCTTAATCCTCACTGCCCAATGTGACAATAACTTTTTACACGCCAGTGGTTCCAAACCTTTTCCACATATTCCTGGCACTTCTATACAGAACTTCAACTGTTCTCGCGTCACCCAGAAAATTAATAAAACACACGATGCTAAAGAATGAAATTATCCCCAATCCGTGCAACAAATATATTCATATTAATTTCTAACTTCTGAATGACATACAAATAATCCAATATGTGGCAACCCTTACAAGATTATCTAGTCTCTCGATTGCCGATTGGGAACCCCTGCTATACCACAGCGGGTGCGAGCACCTGCGCTTAACCCGTAAACGCATCGAGTAACCTTCTATTTCTTGCAAGTACAGCACTATTATTAAAGTCAAGTAAAATGGGCAATGCGCGTAAATGGGTGCAGAGGCAGTGATCTACGTCAGTCGAGGCGCTATGTGCAGCAGGAGGAAATCAACACAGTAATGGGCCGAGCACGGGCGCAGGCTGCGTGCAGACCAACAAGCGTGATGGTCCGTAGGCCGTTTCGCTGTACTGCCCAGCACTTGGCTGCTTAACGTAGCACAACAGGTGTGATGCGCCAGCCGTTCATGGCGTAATTCGAGACAATCACTTGTCACCAATACACTAACACTTAAAGTAAACCTTTATTTTTTTGTACGAACAGCACTAATAATAATTACCAATAACTGGACGCTTTGTGTTCATGGGTTAACCCTGTTAGGACCAAATGAAAGGTCTGTTTCTCGTATGAGGAGTATTGTTTGGCACCCCGATATGAGGCGCGTTGGTCTTTATAGGAATAGGCCAGTCTCACTTAGGCCCGCTGCAGATGACAGTCTTATGTCCTGCGTTTTTACTGCCCCGCGTTCGCATGCTTCGATGTGTTCATGTGTGTCTGTTGGACCGACTTGTTAGTTCAGCCAGCAGGCTGTGTGCTGATAATGATCTGGTGAACCTGTCCCATAGGAGAAGACTAGCTGAGCTATGTATGTTTTATAAGGCGTACAATAATGAGAGGCATTGGTTGTATTCTTCTCTCCCTGCCCTCAAGGTTATTGGGAGAGACTCGTGCTGCGTGCGGAGCGCACTCTTTCACTTTGGAGGCTGTCATATTCGAACTAATCAGTTCTGTCGGTGCTTCGTGCCCTGGTCGGCTAAAGTTTGGAATTTGTTGCCTGCATCGGCTTTTGGTCGTATTGGCCTGCAGGCGTTTAAGTCAGCTGTTAATGGTTTTTTGCTGGAATTCCTTTAGCAGCGTTTTGGGCTTCCCGGTGTTGCAAATGCTTCATTTGGGTTGTATTACCTGCCCGTGGGAGCTCAAGCGTGAAGTTTTAACAATAATAATAATAATAACTCAACTATTTGTTACCAAAAGTTTCGATAAAATGTTAGCCGTCGTATCCGCTGGCTTACGAAGGGTCACAAGTGTAGTTTCCTTGTTGTTTTAAATTTCGAGCAAATGGCGACTGTCACAGCAGTGCACTCTTTTGTTGGTAGCACGAACACATCAACGCATTCCAACGCTGTGAAGTGAAAATACAGGACTAAAGACTGTTGTCTGCAGCGGGCTGTAAGCCACACTGTTTCGCTGTAGAAGTTCTTTCTCCTACTGCCTTATACTATAGGAGAACGAAGCCTAGCAACGAGGTACTACAGCCACAGTACGACAGAGTTACTTTAAAAATAAAGTGAAGTAAAAATTTTCCGTAGCTTCAGCCTTTTGGTTTTGATTTCTCCATTACTATTCAGTCGTTAGATCGTAAGACTGCATATGACTGTTTAATTGGTGGTCTTACGCTACAAACAAGCAAATCTTCGAGGACGTGTTTCGTGTAGCACAAGTGACGATGCCCGCACCCAATAAACCGGCTTTTGGCCGTCGAAACGGAATGAACCTGCAGAATTCAGAGTCTAATATATTTCAATGTGGTTTCAAACGCAACAATGCAGCACATCCACTTTCATAGTGATATAATTTTTTATTTTACAGCAAATATGTTGTCCTTCTTGAACAAATTCCTCGATTCAACCGCTCCATATAGGTTCGACCTGGATCTTAATGAGGACTGAGGTCAGTTGTTGAAATGAACTGTCATTTCCAACTACGCAAATGGTTGCAAACCTCACACCTTGCACTGCAAGGTTAACCCCCAACTACGAACGATGTCCGCAATACCCCAACATCGCACGTGCTTAGTTACGCTATAGCTAGGTGATTAAAGGCTAAGCTTTCAACTTAGCTAGAAACCACTAAGAAATTACAGAAGGGTTGTCAGTAAGCAAAACGAAACCAAAAGCGCATACGAAAATATTACAAGCGATATGCGCCGGAGCAACGCAGCATACACAGATGGAGCCCGACACTCAACTCTTTTCGAAATGGTACATGGTACAGTAACAAATAACTTGCGATTTCTCATAGCACTGCAAAAAATAAACCGGAAAAACCTTTAGACGAAGGTGAGGGTGCGACACACACTCTTCTCATCCCTCAAACGCGACGATCGTATTCCGTAAGCGTCGGACTGTGTGACACTAGCACACCAAATATAGGTACCTCCACCGTGTCCCGTAATTCCTGTATGAAATCTACACGAGTTGTTAGGTATATCACGAAGAGTAAATGACCAAATTTTTGTGATGATCTGTTAGTTCGTTCGTAAGTTTGTCACTGTTTTTATTTTACGCTTGTTAGTACATTAACTAAAAAAGTTAGGAATGGATCTTTATGAAATTTATAGTTGTTGGTAATTTTAAAAGACTAAAACGAGTAAATTTTAGTGATGATCGGTTGATTAGTTTGTGAATTTGACTAATGTTTGTTAGCAGCATAACTCAAATTACGAACGGATCTTCAAGAAAATTTGTGAAACTGTTAATACTGTTAAAAGGTACAAATGATTATGTTTTTGTGTTGATAGAAAGGAAATCATGGTCTCAAGCACCAATTTGAATTTTTCGTTACCTTTATCTTGCTTTGCAGAGCTTTGAGCTCTCAAAACGCTCTAGTTTTGATATTATTTCAAACTAATGATGATCAGGAAAGGGGTGGTGTGAATTATAGATACTGTTACCTGGTTTTGAGCTTTTTCTGAAGTCCAAACTTTGGAATCCGCATCAGAACACAGAATATTCGTCAAGTGGATTAGCAGATAATTTGAATTTTGCACACTTGCAGTTCAATTCCCTACAATCCACTAGAAGTAAGCGCTCTACAAGACCCTCTACAAAGCAGACAACTGCACATAACGACACTTATTGGACAGTTATCGACGTAACTTATATTAATCGTCCAGCAAGCAAAGCTTAACGAAGTCAACTCGACTGACGTAAAGAGCAATCTTTAACTCTACTGTTGTCATTGTAGCAGTATTTCTTCAGTGATTTCATCGAAGACTTTTTACTGAGCTCATTAAGCTCAAGTATATTAATTTCAAAACTTGCACAGCGACTACCACAACCTTTGAAAGGTTCATACAGATGGCGTGAAGAACAACATTTGATAACGGCAGCGAAAGGACTAAACAGATATTGAAACAGATTGTATGTTGAGTTCTTTAGCAATTAGTTCTCCTTTCCAAAGCGAGCGGGGAACTATTTGTCAAGATAGCAACTTGCTAGTATGAAGAATAAAAGACATAAGAATGGCACGGGATCATTATCAGTGTAAGTCCTATTTAAAATACTCCCACAAGCAGCTCAACATTCTAATCATATCCCTACCCTACACTGTATTATTCTGCGCAGTGAATGTCTTTCAAAATTAAAGTGCGTCTATATCGACGCTGCTGTCTGATTGCAAGGTTGAACTTCTAATGCCAGAATTTCATGGAGCCTCCAATAGTCAAACTCGGCCGTGTTATTTTATGAACTCGTTAAAATTAAAAATATGCTCTTGAGTTGACTAACAGCGCAATTGAGCAATGGTTCTGCAACTGATAGCATTGAGGGACGTAGGGGACTAAGCGGAGTCTGTGGGTGATGGAAGTAAGCCAAGCGTCCCTCAAGAACAGTTTCATAACTTTCCCCCGTCTCAAGCGTACCGTCCTAATTAAATGAAGGTGTACTCGTACCAACGCAAGACGCTGGGCGCACTTCGCCCGGCAGAAAGTACGTAAGTTAACAAGGCAAGATTTAAATTCGCACCTTTCAACCGGAGCTCCAAAAGAGGCCACCGTTAATTGCCCTCTGAAGATATGGGCGCGCGCATGCAGCTCCGCACTTCAGTTCACAATGCAATATATATCGTGGGGCCCTTTAGGCCCTATATTAATTGAAGGCGAACACGCAGCAGCCTCGCCTGTACCGTAGTCTAGCCAGACCCATGCAGTGTGCCTCGCTTCAATTACTAAGCAGGAGTGTTCTGGTTAACGAGCAACATCGACACATTTATTGAGAGCTAAAGCTCAGCTATATAAAAGCATAAAACAATCGTCAATACTATTTATGGGGCAAAGACATGAGAGTGAGTGCCCATAAGTTAAGTAATTAGGTCAGCTGGCAATAACAAACGGTGATGGAGCTATTGTTAACGACATAGCAACCCAAGTGCAGCGCTATCAATTTGATAACTCGATTGTTTGTTCATCGGCATACTACAGACTACGCAAACACACAACAGAAAACTCGCGAAAATGATAACAGGTTGAAATCAGGATTTGCTCACGGCGACAGTGCGAACAACACAACAAGCCTGCGATATGCTCAACAGGGCGACGTCAAACATTCCTGAGCACCGACCTGGGCTTGGTGCAGCCGATGCTGGTGTCATAACCAGCGCCGGTACCTAACCCAATGAACTCGGCGTACCTTTGGTGCACGACATGCAGGTGAGGATCAGGTGGGTCCGCCACATATTCCCCTTGGTTGCTGTACTGGCCACCGACGAAACTAATACCGTATGAGCGAATTTCACCACTGAATGAAAGTACCTACAGACGACTGCAGTAAAAGATGCATTCACGGTCCAAACGAAGCCGATGTNATCAGGTGGGTCCGCCATCTATTCCCCTTGGTTGCTGTACTGGCCACCGACGAAACTAATACCGTATGAGCGAATTTCACCACTGAATGAAAGTACCTACAGACGACTGCAGTAAAAGATGCATTCACGGTCCAAACGAAGATGATGTACAACACTTGAAACGCAAATACATTTGTGGTATGCCAGCCCCCAGACGTCGCAGCGGGCTCCCCACAACCGCGTCTGCGTGGAGCAGCAACAGATCGGATTACCGACAGAAGACAAGGGCAAGCTCGGGAAATCACGAGGGGGGAAAAGCGAACTTTGCATGTTCCTGAGGGTCGATGCAGTTGCCCTCGCACGGACGGGCACGACTGCTCTCGTCAGTCTTGTGTGGGTCGTCTTTGTGCGGGTAGGGCTGACGGTATCTCGTGAAAACTGAAAAGTCAAAATCGGGCAACAAGTTTGCGCTGTGCTGAATCAGCAACTAAACATGAAGCTCCAGCGTGAAGTGCATTTGCAAGCAAATTGTTCCTGCAACTTGTGACCAGGCACCTGCAGCAGCAATAAACGTAATGGAACAAATACTATTAACATCAAGAAAGCCAAATTTTCAGGTAGAAACTCAGAGACATAATCGAAATTAGCACCAGTTACCTAGGCATGCATGAATTCGAAACTCTTACAATACCATACTAACCTCAATTGTAGTCTTGCATGATAAGGTGAGGTCCACCTTACCTCTCACATTGGACCAACCACCAGCAACGGTGTTATATACAGAGCGCAGCAAATTGTACTCGCACAAGAAACGCAGCAAGCCAGACGTAAAACGAAAGAAGCTAGCTACCTACAATACTTACCATATATATATATATATATATCTGGGTGAAGACAACGTACGCGTTAAGTACCTACTGCACTTTTTAGATGTTGATGTCCCCACAGCGCTCTGACTCCAGGCGTAACGAGACTCCGTTCCTCAAGGTATCCGACAACTGTAGAAGGGTATGGTGAATACCAACACTCACTGCGTTATAAATAAATGCAGTTAGAAGGAGAATACGACTGTGGCATAAAACACGAAAGGCGCGCACTTATGAACACAATTTAACCTTATAAGGATCACGGCCCTTTCTGAAAGTCGTTTCAGACACTGTTAGTCATTTCATAAACAGATATTGCAGTTGTTCATAGAGGGCCAAAGACGGTAAATTTATGTGGAATCAAAAATAGATACAGTTTCAAGGCGTGTGTAGCAATTCTTTCACTTTTCACGCCACACACATGTTTCAGTTCGTTTACCAATGACGGTTGTTCACTGACATTAATATTCACTAAATGAAACAGTTCAAGGTTGCTGACACCAATTCCGTAACGCACAAAGACTTGCATAAAGTCGAACACCAAGGATCCCATTGCTTTTCGCTAAATATATTGAGGCATCAGGGCGTGACCACACTCATGTTCACATATCAAGATCGAAAATAATATCCCCGTCGCAAGTAAGGACAAAGCCTATCAATCTGGGGCAAGGAGAAGCCAAGAGAATGGGTCTCTTTCTTATCTTTAATTAAAAGAGAAGGTCGAGAAGAATTTAGAGGAGTATAAAGTGAGAGGCGTCTTGGAGCAGCTGCACTTACAAATTAAGGGGCGACCATTAAGGGCCGAGGTGCCGTAGCATGGATACCACGCAACGCAGCCTCGCGTCGCCACTAAATTGCTCACAGAGAGAAAGCCACTGATTACCATCTATTTCGGCTGCTTCGGCATTGATTAAATTGGGAAATGCCAAGCAATTGAGCGCTAAAAAACACGCTCGTCTCAACCTGTGCACTGAACAAAGAGGTTTATTTGGGGAGAAGCATGTAAAAAGCAATAACATCTCGTGCAATGGCAGAATGTTGCGTGGACATTTATTTTCACAGACGATCTTGGGTCGTGATTTAGCACCTCGGAGCGATCCACAACAGCGACTTAGCGAGACTCTTTGAATTCCTTACTCGAACGAGAACAGCGGGGGTGCATGCAAAGTGCGCGAGCTGTGTAATAAGGGGTCTTCGATATAACCACGAGCGCGAAAATCGGCAGCGCTGTAAGGAAAGAGGGAGTCTAGCGTACGCCCAAAACATAAAGTTTTACGTAAATGCAAGTCATGCTTTAAAAGAGCTTTGGCTTGCTGCTAAAAAAGAATGAGCTGCAGGTCACCGAATGGAAGGAGAGAAAGACTGCACTTTTCAGCAGAACTAAAACAGAGTACGGTACGCTTTGTTCTTCCGATCATTAATTAAAATTGAACTAGGCGGTTGCTGTGCATCCTTCATAACCGAATTAGTACCTACCTACAGAAAGTCATCAGTGAAAAAGTACAGTCACCAATTTTTTCTGCGTTATTTTCGACGGACGATACGTTAGTTTACTCAATTATCAGCAGCAATGAAAATAGTAACATATCCTCAAACTATTTTGGTTTCATTTTGTAACATTGCAAATGTTTCAGCCATAACATAAAATTAATTTTACTTGTGTTTTAAAATTAAGTTTACTTGTGTTTTACTCTGGATATAATTATGACTCCATTTAATGAGTCGAACTATATGTAATCAATGAAAAGTGAAAGGGTTAAACATCATAGTGATGACAGCACAAATATGGAAAAAGGGGGCATAAAACAGCGCTTATGTCTCAATAGCTGCCGGGACATTGCTGCATGAGGAAACTGAGAGTACAGTTCTACAACATGCGTGCAACTTAATTCTTCGCAAATTTCAAGCAAGGAATGTTATAAAACCCTGCCGTCAAAACTTTTAGAATTATTTTACAGCTGAGTATCAACCCAAAATTTGATAGCTCGTAGAAATCTATACACAGCTTTTTTTAAACATGAATAAAAGTTTACACGGCGATACAGGGTTCACCGTGGAACAGCTTCCAGTGAACATAAATGGCCCACCCCGAAGATACCACACCGGTTCTCCTAGCGACATCACTACAGACACAATTCCAAAGGAGAAGAACAACGGGCAAGTATCAACTGAAGCACAACAAAGAAACCAAGATCATAGAATCACCGAGCATAGAAATAGAAAGTTGGGAGAGTATGAGAATGAAAAGAAATACGGTGCACGGGAATGGAATGAAGATATCCCAGATGTCCGTAGGTAAGTAGCTTATTGGGTAATTCATATAAAGACCTTTCGATGAAATGCGACAGAAGAGACAACGGACGAACCTCAGTAAGCCTACGCTATATGGCCCATGTCCTATGCCCCTGAGCGCGCCCCACACGTTATATATAACGAAACAGCGTGGTTTCACGCAGGCGAACATGAATGTAGACGACACTGCGCACGTCCACACAAGCCAGTGGTGGCACGGGCACAAGTCGTGCGGACGCATCAGAAAACATCGATCATGTGAGCGGTCTATAATGTGGACTACTGTTGCTCAATTTGTTCCCTGCTGGACAAGAAGTCTTCGTTATCGATTTAGCTCGTTTTAGGCAGTCACTGATTAAGGATAAAAATTTTTAGCTGCAGGCGTTCAATACACGTACTCGGGAGTCAAGAGTATGTAACTTTATTGGATGCCTGAAGCTAAAAATTTTGAGCCACCACAAAAATGCGCAAAAGGAGTATGACCTACAACCTAGGACCTCCTGTACTTAGTAGCATAATTATTACAATAGGTCAAATGAAACGAACAGCAGCACATAACAAAGCATAGATTAGAGAAGCAAGGTGTCTCAACAATGGATCATGGTGCAAGAGTCCATATTGTTAGGAGAAAAAAAATATATATATATTAGCAAGTAATGGAAGAAAAAAGAGACCAAAGTTTTACGGAACGAATTATGCGACTGTTGCCATACCTACTCACGGCTTCCAATCCCGGTACTAAAAGGAGATCTCGTAATCCCGGGATTATTGGTAATTATTGATCTACCCTGCAGCGCTACGCTTGTACGACACAATTAAATTGTTAACAGAGAACAGCGACCTCACCAGGTCACTGAGTAGATAAAATATTCCGCATTCGTACCAAACACGACTACGCGAGAGATAACGGCTTTTCGCTAAAAAGTAACTGTGTTACTTAACTGTTCTCCCCATGATTACTTCATTGTGCTTGAACAGCGACATGCCAGCAACTGAAGTGTCACGACGAATTTCTGCGGAATTTTTGAAAAAAAAAAATTAAGGGAATTCCCAGGAATCCTCTTAAATTTCAGGGACTCGAACTTGGCCCATAATCGACCGGGACTTGGGTGTCCCAGGATCCTGGTACGACTAGAGTATAATAATACTAAACTAACGGCACTATGACGAAGGGCAGAAGCGAATCTTCCTGGGCTGACCACACAAATACAAATAAACCGTGACTACACAAACACACACACACACAAACAAGAACACAATCAGAAGCCGGGAAGTGGTGCAGCATCGCCTTTAGCGGCGAGGGAGTCGTGGCCCGGAGCCCACAGCAGTCCTCCCTCGTCGAGCGGTAGTGTTTGACTTAAGCGGGTAAACGACCTGTTAACTTGTTAATTTCGAACAGAGGCAACCTCCCTGCTCCTCTGCAGGCCAGCTTGCAGGGCGAGGAAAAGGTGAGGAGTGCGAAGTGGCAACGGTGTAGTTGGGGAGCTAAGGAACCTTCGTCACGCGTGTATGCATGTGGGGCTCGGTGTGGACTGTGTGATGTCTGCAGGCCAGAGGACAATGTGAGAAAGTGACGAGAATATTGTTAGAGAATACGGTACTGCTGCAACAGCAAAGCGACAGTTCCACGAGAACGTAAAGTAAAACTGTTGGTAGCACATTTCCTGGACGGCAGAGGAGGGAGGGGGATGGCTGCAGCAGAAAGACATTGGACTAGGAAATTTTCCCCAACTGCTACGCCAACGCTGCTGTAAGTAACAATCTAAGAAAAATTAAAATTATACTGAGTTAGAATTGACTGAATCACAGTCGATAGTCTACCTCCCGTAGGACAGTTCGAACAGGAAACAAGTCGAGTGCTTGAACACACACAAACCTTGCGTTGGTTCGATAAAATCAACGCAACGACATCGCGAAGACGCTCAAGTTGGAAGGTGCTCAATGGATCAATTGCACTTTTATCCCAACATCACAATATCCAATACAAGGTACGTAGTAATCCATTGAGAGGGCACCCATCGAAAAAATTCTTAAGGCTGCGAAAAGAGCGAATTCTGCTCATAAAAGCTATAAATCTCCCGAATAGGAATACTGTACAAAAGTCCGCGAGTCCTAACTACAACACAACTACAAGGTAGATGAGCGGCACTGTTTTCGTTGCACTTGCCGACCACTGCACGGACGACAGTCAGCAACGGAGGCACGAGCCCACGACACCAAGAGGCTACATTTTGAAGCGGAGGAAATTACCAAGAAAACGGAAGTGCAAGCACAGGACGGCTCTGGAAATGGTTGTAATTTGGCGGAAGCTCTACGGCAGACGGTGAGTCTCGTGAGAGAGAGAGACTGCTGAGGTGCTCTGACTTCCGCTACCCTCGTATGGTAACACCTGTTATTCAGCACGTCAGCAGCACAAGGTCGTCTGAAGCTGGGTGCATGCATAGGTTCTCGCGGGGCAGCTATTTTACACAGCAGCGATAGCAGACTAACTCACGTTAGGGCAAACAGACACTTATTTTGGTACGAATGTTATTCGGCGAGGCGACTACACCATCGGACTGCCTGCCGTAGCGGAAGTGTGGGTTCCCTGATGCAAGGCAAATAACAGGTCTTATAAATTCGTAGAAATTTAAAACGGTGGCAACACTAACTAACATAGTTGTCACTTGTGTTTCAGCTGTACAAACAAACAATAGTAAGGAATTTCAGACCGTTTGTACAAACGTTACGCAATGCAGCAGTCCAGACGTTCATAAGTGTGAATTCGTCGTGTGCGCTACAGTCCATCCTGCACTGCAAAACCCCTCCAGTATCTTTGGCCGGCAGCTTACGATGTTTAAAACCGTTTAGATAAAACTGACTGACATTGCAGAGCTACCCACAGACCAAGAAACGATAAAAATTCGCAAACCCCACTTCTTGGCTGGTCTCAAACGAAACACTGAAGCTGATCCAATCGTTACAATGTCCCGGAAAAGATCTGCTAGCATCCCCACAGTTCACCGGGCAGTAAAAAAGCTTGGTATGTCGTCTTACGTCAAAGGTCGAATGCATCTCCATGACATGAAAGCACTATAATATTACATAAACAAACTTTTCTATCTTCCGGCAAAATAACATTAAAGCAAAGGTCTTCACTTAATTGCGATAAAATGAGAGAAAAACGCAACGGAAACGGCCTGTTGGTAGCGCGGTATAGCAGCGGTAGGCGGTGTTTTAGACGTAGTATTGCGCCGACGTGTCGTTAACTTGCAAAAATTAACTGAAACCGTTCCAAATTTCTAACTTATCTTAGGGAAAGACATTGCCGAAGATTGTAAATGATAAATCCACACGTCTAATATACAAAAATGCTCATTTTATAAGGTTAGGAGCGTAGGACAGGTTCTGCTAATGACGTCATAGTTGTTAGACGTAAACAATTTGCGGACGAATAGTGCGCGGGCAGCGAGTGTCTGCTACTGGAAGAACGTAAATGTTAATTAAACATTAGTTATGGCAATTCCACCAATTATATCACTTTCCCACTGCTTACTTGCTTACTGCTGTCCGTCGAAGTCAACGATGACGTTCCATCCCGCTCAGGAAGAAAGATTGGTGCAGTAGATCTTTCCCCCAGAACAAATGGGTCTATGTATCATTCTTAGTTTTCTATCTGAAAATTTTCTTCAAACAGTTTATTTCAGGCGTACCCATATAACAAATCTTTACCAAAGTTCGTTTGGAGCGGTGCAAGAAGCTTTTGAACTGGTTGAAAACCAAAGAGAAAATCATTCTTTTCTAATGAAACGATTTTTACTGTGAATAGGACTTATAACCAGACCTAATGATTGCTTTATTGCCTCTTCTAAAACTGAAGTTTATCCTGCCATGATTACAAAGAAACCACGTAGCTAGAACCACAAACTTGTGTAGTGTTGCAAGTGATGGCGATATCTTTCCTCATTTCTTCGTCAAGATAAAAAATTGAATGCCGAATCTATACAAAGTCTTGGAATCTGAAATCATTCCGTGGACGAAGGTTGAAGCTTCAAATAAAAAGTTTCTCTACCAACAGCATTCTACTTCCGTCCATAAAGCGTGAAAGACTATTGAATTGCTAAAGATGCTCGAAATACTATTGTGGGATAAACATTTTTGGCCTTCAAACTCCCCAGATCTAAACCCGTTACATTCCTATTATTTCTGGTGGCGAATAAAAGACAAAGCATACACTGAGAGAAATTTCAAAGTCCTGCGGAGTCAGTTTGTGAATCCAGCGATATTTGGGTCTTACAGGCCCATTAATTACCGATTTTCCCGCTGAAGACGCTGCCAAATGACCTTCGAACGCGTGCAGAGCAAGTTCGGTAAAAATCGGGTCAACGAGACTCAGTGTACCGTATGAGTCCAAAGCACTTTGGTACGAGATTATCTGTGATGTCAACTGTTCGCTTTCCCATAGTTTTTTTTTTTTTTTTAAACTGGGTCTCGTTGACTCAGAGCTGCAGCTCCATTTTAAGAGGCCGACCGCAAAACGTATAAGACGAATTTTTTTACTATTGCAAATATCACGAAAAAATCGCGCAAGCGTGCAGTAAATGTATAAAGACTTGCCAATTCTTTTTTTTTATAATCCATACAAATAAGCAAATAACTTTTTTATTCAGTTTTACATTATACTCCGTTGAAATACGTTGGTGCTTTTGCCGACTCGCCGAGCGGTATTTTCTGCCGTTCCGCGGCTCGTCAGATCTATAATGTTGTCACGTGAGGGTGTGAAGGATTTTTTGATGAACTTTCATATACAAGCGTATTTTTGGAACAAGCAAGAGTGATCGTGCTGTGTCATATATCGAGTGGGTGAAATGAACTTCACGAATCCCAGCAATCTACATGTAATCACACTTCATCAGGTCTTTCTGCATCCGCTGCATCGTACGTCTGTCCGTTTCAAGACGCTTCTTTGTAAGTTTGGATGATGGAGAAACGTTCATCCTAAATACGAAAGAAAACTACGATTCTTGGTGAACTGTAACGTAAACTTACGGCAGTCTGAGGGTTGAATATTGATGAACGTAACGCCGAGTGTAGTTCATTGAAATGAAATGTGCTGAAGAACTCAGCGAAGGCACGGCTTGTGGACTCCCCGCCGCAGTGGTCATACGATATTAAACTTCTGGATGTTTTACCTCTCTTCTGAAGCATAACTTAGTCGTTTTTGCGCAAGATACTGATTCTTATTATGTAGGTTACTAATATTAGCTGAAACATAACTTATGTAAACGTTTAATGAAGCTGAAATAATAGTGGAGTATCTCTTTTCCATAGCATTCTGCTGTGGGTTTCCTTGCAGCTGACAGGCACAGCTGTGCGACCTGCAGGAGCATGTGGCAGGCATGCCCAGCAAATCAACGGTCGTCCACAGACTCAGTTTGTGAGTACATTGAGTCTCTTATACCCACTTAGTGGATCAGTGCGGGGACCAGCGCGAGACTCATACACTGGGTCAGCCAACCTTGCATACTCTAGGTTTCCAGACTCACTTTGTGAATCCAGCTCTCTTGAGTCAACTAGCCTCACAAAAAGTTGGTTAATATAGGGACAAGCGCTGGACTCATAAACTGAGTCTGTGAGACCGAAATATTTGCTACTGTGTATGCTTATCCCCCACAACTCTGTTTCAGTCCTCAAAAAGGATATCATAAAGGTCGTGGGGTCATTGGAAACAATAAAAGTTATTGGCGTTGTATCCAAATTTCGAGGGTGTAGAAGCCGTTATCATAGCTGAAGGTGGTCATACTGAATAAAACTTGTGTTCTTATAATTTCATGAATAAACTGTAAAAGTTTTAAGGTCCTGTGTGATTTTTTCTCAAATTATTAGTGCTTATGTATACGATAAAAATTTGAACGGATTTATGTGTAAGACCCACTACAGTAGACTTTGACCAGGACCTTACTGGGAGTCCAGGCGACAGCGACAGCGGGCCCCCTGGTGCTGGAGCACACCGACATTGACTTTCCGATTAAATATTTTCGAAGAAGGGAGGGCGGTGACTATTTCTTTCTTTTCTATCGTTGATTCCACTTAATCTGCGCGTCATGAGCTCCGAATTCATATTGGCAGTAGGAAGAAAGTAGCTACGATCCAGCATCTAAGCTGGAACTTCTATATCCTTCAGTCGTTCCCAGTACGTACCGTAGCAATCGAAAATTTGGCTGTTCACGTGATTTTTTCCTACTGCTTCAAATCGATTGGGAAAATCCAATAACTAACGAACTGTGTATTATTATATAATGGGATAAGAACATTTACCGCTATGAAATATCGATCGAATGCATAAATGATTCACACTCAACAACACGTAATTCACCAACGAAGATATACCATTCTCAGGGCTCAGTTTCGCAGCTCGTCTACTCGGGCTGCTCCTCCTCCTCCAATGGAACGCAACGGTATACGCACGCTGTCTTCAGCTGTTGGGAGTTTTTAGCACTTTTTTTGCAAGCGCGGCCCAACAAACCTGACTTTTTAAAGCCTAATTCAACAGAGGGCTTCAGAAATGGCTGCACTCTTCCTCGCGGTATTTATTGATTCTTTTTTTTTTCGGAGAGCAGCTCAGACAAACAGAGAAGTAGGAGCTGTAGCGAGCCGGTCTACAGCAGCTGTGAATGTATTCTGACGCAAGACACAGAAAAGGCAAGCATCTCAATAAATAGAGTCCACTGATCAATAGTGACCGTAATGACTACATGGCTGCTATTTCCTAAGCTGCAGATGGTAGAGAGGAGAAATTATCGCCCAAATCTGTCAACTTTTATCGGTTTCCTAGGCTTGGTTATGTGTCAAGTTATCACTCACAGGCACGAATGGAAAAGGAAATAAACAAGCATTGATGGGCTTCAAGCCAAGGATGGGCAAGTCCACAAAGAGTAAATACAGACCTGACTAAGAAACACGATCGGTTCCGAGTAAAATGACGCCTTACTGCAAAGTGAAGGCGGAGATGGTTTCCCATACTTTAGTCAGTGGTCCCTCTGTACGAGTCCGCACCAAAAGCGTATCACAGCTTCCCTACGCAGTATCTCGTTTCCTGTACTCTATAGAAGTTCTGGACTGCTCGCACGATATCATTAACATTATCGTATGTCTGGTAACGGAATTTGCTGCCACCATCACGTCGTTAAAATAGAAAAATGCGTAATGTCTCAATTCATACCCGCAATGAATTCATCATAGATTAGTTACAGTTACAACTCAGTGTTGAAATATTACCTATTCTGCAAAGATTACGATAAAGTGTAAGCGTTCATCTGCGTCTGTTGAGCGCATACACGTATGCACTTAAAAAAATACAACCTACGCACACACCATTATGCGGAACACGTAAATAGCACATGAGGAAAAAGGAAGAAAATGGAACACAGATTGTCACCAGATGAGAAATGAAGCGAAAAAGGAGGCACAGAAGGAAAACGTTTCAACAAGCTCAAAGCACCCATGTTTTACTGAGGGCGCTACAGCTCATCTAATCTAATACTAAGAATGACCGTCGTGTGTTTATATATTTATATGTTTGGTGTCACTCTCTTAACGAAATAGATAGGCGGAAATTAGCCCAGGTTGGAGGCTCTGGTGCTCCTCTCAAGCTCCATTGAAAGTGATAGGCAGAAAATAGGCCGGGTTGCAGAAGATGGCAAACGTATC
>LQNS02276925.1:18810597-18836589 GCA_001587735.2 Parhyale hawaiensis | reverse complement strand
CCCTACCTAATACTGAAAAGCGTCACGGACAGACACATGGATGGTCGTACGGACAGAGACTCAAGCAGAAAAACATAGCCTAGATACAATGGAAATGATCAATTTACACTCTCAAGGCTGGATATGTAACTTAATCTACTAAAAAATTGCTCCGTGGTAAGATTCATAAAAAATAACAGCTAGTTGCCCGCACGCCACGACTCATTTCATAATATGCACCGTTGAAATTTGCTTCAGAAAAAGCGGCGCATCAAGTACATGACACAGAGGAGAGCGGATGATTTGAACCAGCAATATATCGATAATCAACAACACTGTCGAGCACCGCACTAATTATGACACAAGAAATTTCGATGCACCCAACGGGTAATACGAGGGACTAGGAGGTAAATGAAGACATTGCTTTAAGCTATGACAGCGACAAACTTGGAAATGAACGGCCCAATTCTCAATATTAAAAATCTCATTTTCAAGGAAAGTTAACGTCTGCAGCTACTGCAGATTTTCTCATCACCTTAAAAGTGCGTAATTTTTTTCGCGTAATCGTTTTGATTATATTATTACGGTAGGTAATATAATTAGTCTTACGTCTACCGGGGAGGTCATGTTTTTGCCGGAGTTTGTCCTTTCTTTCGCCCCCAAGATAACTTGAAAAGTTACGAACGAACCTTCATGAAATTTGCAGGAAGTATTAGGATGAATGGGAGGCAGAAAAGATCCACTTCCGGTAATGATCAAAATATATGCTGGATTCAGGACCAATTTAAATTTTTCGTTAATATTTCACAGCTTGGCGGAGGCATGCGCTGTAACAGTGATAGCTTATTGATTATATAGGTTAGTTTAATTAAGTCTCCCTAATCCATCACAAATCAGATGCTTTAAAATTAAGAGACATATAGCATGTCAAGCTGAAAGAGGAACAAGTCGAACAACCCATGTACGAGGGTGTTCCCACACAAAATCTACCCGCATGGGCATAGCAAGTCGGGGAGAGAAGAGAAAGAGCAATGGAAGGGATCATCAGGAGGAGTACAAAACTGGCAGGAAACAAAATGGGAACAGAGGAAAGACGTCCGGCAAGTCTGGCTAAAGCTAAGATAACCTACCGAGTCCCCTGAAGTCACTGGTGTTCACAACACACGATGGGCGAACTGAATACCGTAACTCGATGGCCTTTGGCCCATCTTAGGTTCGCGAGAAGGACAAAAGTTTTATACGACACTCAAATACACAGATCACAAAAATTCGGTCATTTACTCTTCATAATAAACCTAACAAATCACGTAAATTTCATGAAAATCTGTCCACAACTTTTTGAGATATGGCACTGACAAAATTGAGGTAGGTAAATAAACAGATGAACGGATCTTCATTAAAAGTTAATCATCTATTCATCCTAACATACTTAACAATCCCTGTGAACTTCATCAAAATCCGTCCATAACTCGATAACAGACAGACAAACCAGACGGACAACATAACCTCTTTGGCGGAGGTAAACATGCTGTAATAAACATATAGCGAACCGAAATTTAGGATTTGGCTCGGGGGATGGGACTCTTTGTTCGTTTCGAATCCATCCAGGTACTGTATTTAATCTAGTTTAGTCGATACCCAACAAAAAAACATAAAAAGCTACGAAAGTAGTTTGGAACGACAGACAGCACGGATCCACAATCAATATCGCCCTATACCTATCTTTAATATTTATTTGATCCACTTCAACAATTAAGAGACATTCCTTTTAAAATAAGTAAAATTAAAGCCCAAGTCTCTCAATAATAAATAAAATTCTCAGTAAATGTTATGAAAACAAGAAGAATGCTAATACAGACTAACTTTCAGATGTGAATGCCATCTCTTCAACTCCCGTGCACCTGAAGGAAAACCCCTAAATATCGTTGTTACGCCAACGTTGTTACTTACTCTTCTGGGGCCAATTAGCCTATATCTGCAACACGAACCAGTGCATGTGGGTTTCCCAGCGGAGGGTACAGTCAAAGTTGACTTTACCTTTACTTTTTATCTAGAATTCTTCGCAAGACGATTCAATTTTCCCTACGCTAATGCTGGAGCATCCATATAATACTGTAACATTAACATCAAGTATGCAAGACTTTCGTTCAACTTCCATGAGACGGTTTGAAAACTCATTTTCTATTCCATCCACCCACAAGTTTTTCCCAGCAACGCCATCCACTTTTCCCCAAGTGGGAGAGGGAGGAGGATGGAACGAACACACGGGCATAACTAATGCAAGACGAGACAACGAGCCTACTTTTTTGCTCTTAACATCTCTCTAAACGGCAGCAGTTCTAATTCAGTGTTAGCTAAGAGAGCGTCGCTGAGGGAACGTCAGTCTAGCCATGTTTGCCTAAAGAAAACCAGTGAGCACAGTCAGATTTGCCTTAGCTTCGGCAAACAGCCCATCATATGCGTTACTGCTACAATGGCAAACACGACAACCATCGTCTGCCTCCCGCCGCTCTTCCGAGCACGCCCTCAGCACCTCCTTGCTGTTCTCCTGGCACAGTTATAAAAATGCAAGGAAGAAAGTAAAATCTTACAGCTGAGGTAGCTACCGCTCTGAAATTTAAATCAGCCCGTGTGAAATTAAATGGCAAAACAAAGTCAAACTGGAAGCACAAGGCGATAGGGAGCTGAGGTAAAAAGCAGTGCGACTTGAGACCGTCATCCGGGACACTTTCACAATAGGAACTACAATGCGTAATAAGGAGACTCTAATAACGAATCAAGCTGAAGCCAGCAATCCCTGCCTTCACCGTACACTCTAGCATACAATTTGGACTCTGTAAAGCAATTACGCCAGTAGAAGTGGCCTTTAGTAAACCACAATGAAAAAGTTGTTATAATTAAGGCTCAACTGAACTTATTAGCGACCATTTCTTCTCATATATTTTACACAGTGATATTCTGATGTTCCCGCATGAATGGAAGCTACAAAGTTTAGCTGGCAAAAGGAAAGGAGCGTTAGGTTACTAGGCTGAACACGTTCATTCGCTATACAGAAGAATGCACTACAAGATAAGCTTATGTAACCAATAAATATAAAAAAAATTACAGGCATTGTGCACGAACAGTGCAATGTGCTCATTGACACCTGAAGGAAACTAAACTTGAGAACGGTGCCGCCTTTCTGAGCGCAAAGTCTTCATAGGGGCGGCGGGCACAGCAGGAGAATTCGACGGACAGAGGAAGATGCCCGACATTTTAGCACCTAGAATACAAAAAATGTCAGTTTACTTCAACTAGCACTTTCTGTAAATTAAGGGCTAAGCGTCACCGAAGTAAACTTCAGCACAAGTACGGAGCTAGGAGCGTTTTGAAGACGGTTCGGTCGAACCTTGAAGGTTCTGCCATCGTCCGCTTTTGCCGATGTCGACAGGCGTCCGCAGCCGGAAATTTCCAAGTGGACAGAGTTCGGTGCTGCGACGTTGGAGGCGTCCGCAGACCGCTGCTGATGGAGAACTCAACTGAAGGCAAGCCGGGAAAGTATTAGCTTTCTCACGAGGAATCTATCAGTGGTCACGTCTAGATGTTTAAAAGTTCCGCTGCCACAACGTTCCAAGAGATCTGCCAATGTGACCAAACTATGCGTGATCAAATATTCAAGTATGCCAAGCACACTTAGGAAGCACGGAAGTTTTTGCAACTTGGCCACAATTGAAGTGAGTACGAGTGCGGACAATGCTGAAAAAATAAGGCAGCGGTGGGCGAAGGTAGTTTGCAGCTGTCGAGCCCACCGTAAATGATGCAGAAGCACGTCCTCGCGGTCAGTCCACACCTGCAACTTGAGCAGAATTGAGGGCGGCCATCCTTCACCCTGGTGTCGGGAGTTAGAAGTGCGACTGTCAGTAGCGTATTTTCTTATTGATGAGAGAAGGAAAAATGGCCCAAGAGAGTGGATGCGCACGTTGTGTTATAATCTCAATCCAATCGCGCTAACATAACATGAAATATGGTCACCGCAACTCGAAATGCGGTTGCGAGAGCGTCATCTATGGACGAGCGGTGTAAGCTTCACAATTATAAAATTCCGTGCTAATTGTAATTCTGCTTACTCAGGACTACGGAGCTTACTCGTCGTCAATTGGTATAGTATAATGTAAGTGTTCCCTTCATAAGTAACAGATATTTCTGAGGAACTACCTGAGTCATTGAAACGCTTGCCGCAATCGTAAGTTGCCGCTTTTTGGGTTCTCATCGCTACACAATTAATTTGCGAGCGGGGGTGGGGGTGGGTGGTGGTCACAGATGTTGTACCACCGGCAACCTAGAAATTGTGATTGCACCACGCCTCTAGTTTCTGGGCAATATGGACGCGTATCCGACGATACGCGAACTGTTCCGGCTATATCAGTGCGGCCTCTCGTGAAGTTCAATTGCCGTAAGTGAAGGGGATACTTTGGCCGTTAACATCAACCATTGTTTTCCTTTGACCAAAATCCACCCATTAAATCTAGTTTATGGGTATATTGTACCTCAATATTCAATTTAAAAAAAAAATAATGGTAGTTTCTCAGAATTATTTACAAACCGTTTCGACGGTGGATTATGAGAAAAACTATCATATGGTCAAATACTTTCATTTTTACCACTAGGGTCAATTAACAGGCACAGCAGCGACGGTAAACACTTCAGCTGGTATCTGGCTTTCCAAATCAGAAGCTGATTTCTCGTGCAACTATTTTTTCTTGAATAGTTCAAGTGTCTCCACAACGATGGCGATCTAACAAGAGAGATGGGGGGGGGAAGGTACAGTACATTGTTAGAACTGTGAAACTCGTGCCCGTGCGAGTTCCGACAGAGGATGAACGTGCACGAGAGCAGTAAGTCGGGAAAGGAGAAGAACAGAATAAAGCATCAGAAAGAGTATAAAAGTGGAAGGAAGCAAACTGGGCAGGAGGGAAAGACATCCCGAAGGCCTAACCTATGTTCAAGCAATATAAAGGGGTTCCCTTTGGGGCTCTGCGCTACCCGTATTATTGGATGGGTGAACCTAACTAACCTAACCTTATGACCCCTGAATGATCAAGTTTACCTTGCAAATCGCTTCTGATCACAAAGCCTTCAACGAACACTCGACCTTATTGAAATGGAAACGCGATACAGGAGAAAAAGTCACTAATAGCTAACATTGCTAACCGCTAATACAATACGTTATCTATTGTCAGCGATTACACTATATAGGGTACCTAACTTCGAAGGAGCGATGCGGCTTCTATGGACATAGATTTTATTGACCCTACATAACGCAATGAATTACGTACGCACCGCCGATCCAGCACACAAGGCTCTATTGTCGTCCATTTCCTGGCCATTAGGAGCCAAATTCTATACATCGCAAGTTTTCATCCCACGACCATACATGTTCGTACATAAGAGGATTTCTTCGGTGTCGCAAAAGACGTTTGAAACCTACGAGATCGTCCAACACTTCAACAATTCGAAACAGCAGCAGCTGCAAAACCTACTTCGTGAAGGCGCGCGACCACAAAACCTACTTCGTGAAGGCGCGCGACCACACTTACAACCTGGGCCTCCTAGGTCTTGCCCAGTCCCATCAGCTCTAAAGAGGGATCTGCGGTTCACAGTGCCCAACAGAGATAGGCGTGACCGACGTGCAACGAAAATTACCAAGGTGTAAGGTTGAACAGAATCATTCTAGTGGGAATAACTATATCATACTGCAGCTGTATATAAGCCTAGTGCACTATTTGTAAGGACAGCCCACAACATTGGCAGCGAACAAACAATCAAAAATGTACAAAGAAAACGCTCGTAAGGAAAGCAAGCAAGCAGAGAGTAAAAGTAATGAACTACGTGTCTAGCGGGCAGATCTTTAAACTATTCACCCCACGTGACAACTTCATCGCAGGGAAAATTGGCACAAGATATTTTTTCATAATTGATACGGAAACAAAAACAGCTAAGCGAGTCGAGACTGAGGGAAATGGGAGTGACAGACACAAGAATATTCATGTAAATGCAAATAGACTCGCAGGACGAACATTACAACACTGTTCGTACGCGGGTGAACGTGCACAATTCTTAAACCCTTCTTTCGCAGATCAGACAACCAAACAAAAACACGAACTCTATGCTGTTAAAGAAGGTGCGTCTCCCGCAGTAAGTCAGGTAGAGAACGCAGGGTAAATCTATAGTCAATTAAAAAACGTCGACTAAAATATTAACATTTCGGGAACTTCATTTCCCATCATCAGAATTGAACAGGAACCCTAAAAAATGTTCATTTTAGTAACACGAGCGGGGACAGGAGATTTTATAGGTGAGAGGCGTAAAATGGGAATGACCGGGGAAAGCATGACAAGTGCTAACAACAATGCTTGTACAGTCTGGCGATTTGGAAGTAGCAGTGGTGGTTCCTGCAAATGGTTGCCATAGTCAAACCACCGTAAGCAGTCCTTTAGGGGCGGGGCTGAATTGAACGCAGCAGTGCCAAATCCAATTTATTTAACTAATGCTCTTCGAGTATTCGAATATAAATATAATTTTATCGACTGAGACCAGTTATACCTTGCGCTTAAATGAATTTGCTTGCGTCCTTAGCCACGCCCATCGGACTCCTTACGCTGGATTGATTATACTAACAAGGGGATTGTTTTGTTCTGCATGAAGACGGGGAACTGAGAGGGTAGTTTTGCAAGCGGTGAACCTGTTCTACAGGATATATCTAAATGTTGATCAACGCGGGCTTTATAATGCTGTTCAGTGCTGCCAATGTACGAAGCATGGAAGCTAGCTCCTGCACTGAAATTTATAGACAATACTGGACAGAAGAGGTGTGGGAGCTTGGTCTTTGAATTAAAATAGGATCCTATGGTAAATGTGTTTTTGTAAAAGAACTTGAAGTTTATATGCGGGTACGCTTCGGAGAAGAAAGTTTTGAGATTGTTGACTCCATCGACGGCGACTGATGGGGGAATTTTTTAATAAATTTTTTAGTAGATATTTTTTTTATTGATTAAAGAACTCTATATTCTGTTCTCGAGCTATACAAACCAACAGGAGGAACGGTCACTGTCACACTAGATGGTTAGATCCCAAGGAACCCCAAATGGGCTGTTTTTGTAAAAGAACTTGAAGTTTATATGCGGGTACGCTTCGGAGAAGAAAGTTTTGAGATTGTTGACTCCATCGACGGCGACTGATGGGGGAATTTTTTAATAAATTTTTTAGTAGATATATTTTTTATTGATTAAAGAACTCTATATTCTGTTCTCGAGCTATAAAAAACCAACAGGAGGAACGGTCACTGTCACACTAGATGGTTAGATCCCAAGGAACCCCAAATGGGCACGTGATGATATGGACTACACGTAGAGCAAGCAGCAACGATAGGAAGCGAGACTCATAAATTAGTTGCAATGCGTTAGGATGCACCAGGTGCGAACACGACGTCCGGGGAAGCGCCTGGTTAGCACCTCCCGGTCAGTGACGTACATCAGAAGCTCGGTGACAGAGGGACGGAATTAAGGGCGGATGAACTGATACTGCCACATGCGATACGTGACGGACGCGTCCACTATATTGAGGCAGCACGCGAGCAAAACTTCTTATTTTTCAACACATGCAAGTCACAGTATCAGGCGCTCAATCGGGTAAGAAAAAATTAATATCCTAATATCCTATCCAATCCTCGTGCCAACCTAAGCGACAATAAGAAGTGAAGTCACACGGACATCGCCATATCTTGACTTGACTCATGCAGTGCACAAGTAAGGCACCAGGTCTATACAAAAGCACAGCAGCCATCGTCAGTTGATCACCAGCTCCCTAGGCACTGCAGGCTATCCCACGCCCTATGGACCGGCATCCAGTGATGGCTATCGAGCAAACGCCATTTGTCCGCGTTTGGCGAGCCTCACCGGCTTCTTGCTCTCCATCTACCACAAAAAACACCGCACAAAAACGAGTGAGGCAATTCCATAGAAGGCATTTGTCCGTCAGCGCAGCTGAGATGTTATTTAAAGCCAAAATTGCGCACAATATGGACGATCAGCTCACGTCTCTCAGCAATATACCAGCGCCTATAGGCTACACAAGCATTACAGTTACCGTCAGATAGCATGCATAATCATTCTCTCCTAGCGAGAAAACTTCATTAATCTCAAGCAAACAAACGATGTTTTCGCACAAATGCAGCGCGACAACAGAGACAATGATGACGCGCGAAGTCATTGCCATGCTAGACACCGCGAGCAATTAGATGACAATTTAAATCGTGGAAAATAATTCGTCCCTCATTAAGGACTCGAAGCGTTGCGAGAGGATCAAGACTCAGCAACAAAGACCGCCAAGGCGACAGCGGAAGTTGTTGAGGGGTGCGGGAGGTGCCCCAATGTCGTAGTAGAGGAGCAGCATAACACCAACACTCAACTGATGTAGGGGCAACTACTGATCAACGTACAGTATAGTGCCTGTAACGGTGGAGCGTTACAACAACACAACTCATCGCGTAGCAGCAGCGAGAAGTACAAAGTAGTGCTAGTAGAAAGAGCTGCTCCATAATACTACCTGCTGTGGCGGTGCAGAGCGATGTCAGAACAACCTGTGGCAAATATAGAGGCAACAGCAATTGTTACAAACTGCGCTGCGTAACCGGTTGTATCTATACAGAAGAGAGGGTCTAGAATGCGGCAATGATACTGGCAGGGAGAGAAACTTTGATCTTACGAACGCAATGCAGCTTCTCGATAGCATACGTCTAAACTAGAGAATGGAGGAGTCGAATCAACCATAGGTACGTGGTGCTCTGTCTCAGTATGAGGCATACCTTGGGTAAAAAGTGTTAGCCGCTAGTTCAAGAGGACTACTCTATAAGATGGATCGAACCATAGCAAATTAGACGTTCATCGGCTATGCAGAGATATCGGGTCACTCCACACTGCCAAAATATATGTACAACTAAAATCAAGCGATAAAACGACCAATATTTCACGAGTCCTCTGCGCTGAACCTCCCCATTGGATAACCTGAGTGAGCTTCAATGAGTTGAGTTCAAGAAACATGTAGCAGATTAGACGAGGGGAGATGAATTACGAAGGGCAAGGGAAAGTAGTAGTAGTAGTAGTAGAAGTTTTTACTAGCGCTTCAGTGGCACACTGCCTATATCGCGCCGAAGTATTCCTGTGTTTAACCACAGGCTCGTGCGCCGACTAGGGCGAGTTTTAAATTGTCAATGATTTTCGTCTCGGCTTTTCTGCCGGTAGGTCTCAGAGTGGTCAGTGCGCTACTGACAGGAAAAAGGCGCAAGTTGAGCATCTCCAACCTCCGGGCGCAGCTGAACGCTGTCGCTCAGTTACGCCGCACAAGGGAAGGAAACGAAATACAAGAATGTAGAAGTCTAGCGGGAATAGGTCAGCCACCTCGATCGGCAGCCTACCTCCCGAAACAGAAGGGGAAGTATTGCGAGGCTACCTAACTATACAAAACTAACCTCGTAAGCAGGAACTGCGGCCAGATGCTACATCCCCTCCGGAGAAGGCACTCGGGACCATTGGGTGCGTGATGCCCAAACATATTATGGCAGGGAAAGGACAAGAGAAAGCTCGCATGACAATCTCAGGGGTATTTGGCGTAAAGATTAACGTGGTAGGTACAGTGTAGGAAGGCGATCTCTGACGAAGAACTCCAGTATAACCAAGTAGCGACAATTAGTCCGCAGCGTAGTGATCAAGGTACAAAGTACTACAATTCGAACAGCAACCACATGGAAGTCCGTACACCTTGGAACAGCAACACGCTAGTAAAATATTTCTGTTGGGACTACCGACAGTGTTACTGCAATCGATGCTAGTCAGTCTCGATCTCAGATTACACATTAAATTTGCGTAAACTATCAACTGGTTCATCAAGCGGTAGACAATACACGAAGTGTGTCTCAGCTTTTTTCAATTAAATACGAACCCGCTGCAAAAAAAACAATAACTGAAGGAATAGCAAGAGCAATTCTCATCCGTAAGCAAAATTATCAGAAGAACAACTCCCTACCTAATCACATAAACCGCTGAATAAACATTAGTTTTAGTATAAATATAGGTACTCCAGTTGCTCACACCAGGTAAATAAATGATTTCGGATGACCAACGCTGACGAGCGAAGAGTGTGACAAGCGGCAGCCCTGTAGAGGAAGATAAGATCGAGGCGCCTGCGGTCAGAACGACGGACCCAGCCCCGCTCCGTCGCAGGCACAACGGCTCAAGAGAAGACTGATGAACTCACTCCGTCAACGGGGCATATTTGGACTACACCATACTGCCCTCCCGCGCGATTATAAACACAACTGGCAGTCTATTCAATGCTGCAAAGTGTAACTAATGACATCCTGTCAAAAACGCATGATTGCTATCAAATGCAATGGGTTCAAACGTTCAACAATCAGTTTAGGAGCCATGCCACAATAGATCAAAGGGTGGGGCCGGACAGAGCCTGCCTGCGTTGTTTGGGAAGGTAAGCGTGGCCACGCTGCAGCCAGCAAATGCAGCTGAAAAATTATCTACGCCACTATCGATCGACAACACAAACTTCCACCCACTCCTGAAATGTTCCAATATTGTATGGAAAAATGAAGTTAACGACACTGACAGGAGTAAATATAGAGATACCAACAAAGGTTTACATTCACAGTAGAGGGGTGCAGGCGCAACAAGCAGAAAATATATTAAAAGGAAAATGTATCAAAGGTCCCTACTTGCCGCCGCGCATGACACCCTACGAGCTCCAGCCGTCATTAACTTCGTTGCTGCAGATCAGTTGATCTCCAAAAGCCTTTCGGAATGGTAACTTAAATGCAGCAAAGTATACCGTACGCTTTACAGATGCGTCAGACTTGAATGGGTATGACAATGAGCCAACAAATTATAGGTTTCCAGTTGCATCAGCCTAAGACTGGAACGGCTGGAAGTCAGCAAAGTAGCAATAGATTAACAGCACCATCCAAATTACCGTAGTCCCGAATACTGCAAAATGCAATGTGGCCGCCTTTTGAAATCGAGATTTCGTTCCGAGTAACAATTTGACACCATGACCTTCATTAACAAACACGCCGTTACAGCAAAAGAAACTAGAAGCTGAACTATAAAACAAACAGTGAAATAGGTAACAGCCATCCTTCTGTTACTAAGTAAAAATTAAACAATCCATTCCATTTATTGTCAGATATTAAGTAAAGAATGTCCAATTAAATTGTCTGCTTGTCCGTTCACAATTAGGGAAACGAGCTATAATAATTTCCAGAATGTATAAACAAAGATTCATCATGTACTACCATTCAAGTTACTATATGTTATCACTATTGAGTATAATGGATGTTAATGTAATTAAAATTTTAAAATACTGACCAAAGTCTCATTGTGCAGTGAGGATCTCAACATGGATACGATCTTAGCGCCACAGATATTTGTTTAGATAACAAGAAGCTCAAGCGATCAGCGCACACAAGAATACATTTGCTGATTAATTAATGAGAAAATATCTGACAGCAGGAAAGTTTATGTTGCACCGTCGGTGAAACCATCCATGTACCCACAAAGTCAACACAGACTTACGGGACAGACGATTTAGGGTTTCGAGACCGGGAACGACCCGAGGGTTGTACGTGGCGATGCATGCCTTGCACCAACCGTTACATAACAACAGTAAAATTGACTAATGATAGTACAATATAGGTACCTCTTCTAACCAGGGAAACAAATACAAAACCCCGAGAGCAAATTGAAAGTCCCAAATACTGAAAATGCAGCCAATTTGGTTCGTCCCTCCGTAACGCACCGAAGGCACCTACAGGCAAAAATGTCGATAATGCTCTACGGTATGGAAGAAATTCTCCCACGCAGTCGGTTCAATTATAGACTACGCCGTCAGGTAATTTTAATTCCAGTTCACAGCGCATCACAGTCTGTGGTTTCATGGTTTTCTGTCGGTCATCTTCAAAACCTTAAGATATGTTTAGGTAACAGAGGTGTGGCACAGAAACAATAACCAGGAAACGCCATGACTTTACTGCGCACTAATACTGAACATCCTCCGTACAGCTTCGCAAGCGTTTCACTTTTACAGAACAATTTCCTTTTACACCAACACAGTGAGGACCAACTCAAATTTCGATTAGTATTATTTTGAAATAGCGCTGTCTAAAATATCTCTTATGAAAACCAATGAATCTTAAAAGAGCGGGCAAAGTTTCACATTGAGCCATTTCCGGTCAATTTTTAAAATTAATTTCCAATTCTAGACGCACATGTCTGGTTGGTTGACATGAAGCCATGGCTGTAGTTAGGCTATACAGGCAGCTAAGAGATCCCCAGGGCACTGAGAACTGGCATCACACATTGCTCCGAAAGTAATTCGAAAGTATACAATACAGTGCGACTGTGACCGATGAGACAAAATTTAAGGTGGGTGACCCAGACAGTGTGGTCGACGACATACTATATGCTACAGACCAGCAATATAAAGAATTGCCATTATGCTCGGCAACGCTATACAATTACAGATTTGCACGAGAAGCAATAAGATTAGTTTTCTAACAGCTTTGATGTCCCTTCTCAAAACTTTCATTGCTTACTGCTATAGTACACATCTGCTTAAAATTACGTTCGGGTCGGTGTTGCTGACTTACGGGACTGAACTTTTAACTAGGTACTAAAATTTCAATGAAAAATCCAACACTTATTACCTACGTTGTGAAATAAATAGATTCGCTACGAAAAAAAAATCGCCGAGGCTGACTTCTAATCTCATGGGTGGAAGATAATAAAAAGAACAGAAGTGCATGTGAAAGAGCGGTAACTGAATGGTTAGCGAGAGAAGCATTGCTGGGCAAGGGAGTGGCTGAGGGCATAAGGTGACAATAAGGACTTTAGGATTGGTGGCGAGGGGTGGAGAAGTGTCGCCTGTGCCGCAAGGAACAAATTTTTGGGCCGGTTTAAAGATTCAGTGCGCGCCTCGGCCAGTCAATCACTCCGGAACCGAACACAAACACTTTACGAGCTCCCCCACCCCACCACCCTCTCCCTCCGTCCCTCTCGAGTCCCTTCCTTCCAATAGCGATGGATGAGACGACTCCATCTTGCTCCTCAGCTCCCCTCGCTCAGTCCATATACCCGCGTTACTTCCATCAACTTATTCTCTCTTTCCACTTGACCGATGGAAATACAGCCTTTTTGCACAAGATGAAAATGCGAATACATTTGAATTCCCATGCAACAATTCTGGGCAGACGACCATCTCTCCCAAATTCCTTCGGTCCGATAGCGAGTACCGCGGTGAGGACCACTGCACCCGTTCAGTGTGGGGGGAACTGGCCCCGTGTGTTCCGGAGACATCACTGTAAGAGCTCGAGGCTGCACACCACCTCTCTCAATTCCATCTCAACGCGCCCAAGCGCTGCGCACGTTCCTGACACTCTTAGCCTTACCTTAGGCCCGATGAACTTTATACTCTCAGCAAACCAATGCTAAAGAGAAGAGAGAAAGCAAGCTGCTTAGATGAATTGAGTGCCAAGATATAGCAAATCCAAACTTCAAATTGCAAAAGCGCAACTTTTTATGATATGTACGGTGTAAGATAAGGACCTAACGGTACCTTCGCCGAGGAGGTTACGTTTTTCTCGTGTTTGTCGGTCTGTTGTTCTGTTTGTCTGCCAACAAGATATCTCAAAAGTTATGAACGGATCTTTAGGACATTTACAGGGATTGTTATGCACGTTTAAAGAAATAGCTGATTAAGTTTTTGCAAAGATCCGTTTATTTGTTTGTCTGCCTTTTGTTCTTAGTACCTGAACTCAAAAAGTTATGGACGGATTTTCATGAAATGTACACCAGTTGTTAGGTAAATAATGAGCAGTAAATGCGCAAATTTTTTTGATGATCTGTTGGTTGATTCGTTTATTGCTGCATTTTGTTTCATGCTTGTTAGCACATTAACTCAAAGAGTCATGAATTGAACTTTATGAAAATTAGAGGAATTGTTAATATTGAATGACACAAATGACTGAATTTTGGTGATGATCGGTTGGTCTGTTTGTGTGTTTGACTAGTGTTTGTCAGAATGTTTGCCAGTAGCATAACTCAAAAAGTTATGAACGAATCTTCAAAAAAATAACAGAAACTGTTCTGACTGACAAAGGCAAAAATGATTAAATTTTGGTGCTGTTGCAAAGAAAATCATAGCTTTAGAAAAAATTTCAATTTTGCGTTACCGTTGCCTTACTTGGTGGATATATCACAGTGCTCTTGTTTAACAAGCGACGACTGGATAGCACAACAAGCACAAGTAAGCACCAAGAAAAAAACACAAGCAATGCACTGCGTAACTATTACAAGAAGTGTGGTAGACGATCATCGGTATAGGAACAACAATTAGATACAGCTCATACTGGCCCCCATATTTACGCACATGATTTAAAGGGGACTGCAGCAACTGTCGCGAGAAAGGATAGTTGCGATTTTTTTTTCTATTTCACGGCCACCATCTCATTTTAAGGATGCTACATAATGAACCTCGCGCGTTTGCTTATAGATATGAAGCAGAAGCCATTAGAATATAGAAAAGCGCCTTGAAGACTGCAAAAGGGTTGGGAACCACGATGCAAAAGTGTACGTACATGTATATTATCAGGAACCGGAGCTCCATAAAGATCTCGAGTGTTTCTGCTATACGATTCACAATAAAAGTTACACGAACTTCCTCAGTCACCTGACGCATTATTTTCTTTTTTTTTTTTTTTACTAAGACCTCACTGTGCCAATACAAGGCAGTATATAGCTATCGCCAAGGAACCAGCTGACCGGCATTCGCACACTACAGAAAGTTTCCAGGGCCCGCAACTTGCAAGGGACTGTTTTAGGATAACCAAAGGAGTTTAGGTCACTAATGAAAGCTTATGTGTGGCCACAATGGAAGATAAATTTCACCACAAACAATCGTGATCAAATAGTTATGCAGCACGCTCGCCTGCGAGCGTAAGGCTACGCGCACACGAAAAGAAGTTAGGCGAGAGGGCAGGAGGGAGTCGGAATACATGCTCTCCCTATCGAACCGCGCACACAGAGAGAGGCAAAAGATGGCAAGATGGCAGGAAGTAAAGAAGTAAAAGCAGCAACCGTCTCCGAAGATGGTTTCACGCAGCAGGAAGCGGCAGGATGAGAAGGCAGTAGCCTACCAGACGCCGTTTGAGATTATTGTACGCGCCTTCCTGCCATGGCCGTGCGGGGCGTCTTGCTAGTCGTCTCCAGGCCTGCACCTCTTCACCAGACATTTGCCCGAATGTATGAACAAAGAATATTTTATCTTCTTCTAAAAATAGAAAAAAAGCGAATCCACAGAAAATATCTACCACCTAAAATTGAATAAGAAAACTATTTATTTAGCAACACTGTTTGCACGTTTCATTCAATTTGCGGTGAAGTTCCTTACTGGACGTAGTATTTGATAAATTACAATAAAAATTAGGGCGAAAACTAACGACCTAAAAAACATACCTATTTACTGAGAAGCTAGTCTATATTAAAATATGTTTTTTAGATCGTTAGTTTCACCTTAATTTTTATTTTAAAACTGTGCAAAGCAATACAACTTAATATCTTTGATAATTTATATTGTGGATTTAACGATTAATTTCGAGTTGGCAACTATGATCAATTCCCAAGTCTTCGCCAACTCCGATTTGAAACGCCGGATCGACCACACATTATATGGCCACGATAAACGCTAGCTAAAAGGACGAGTATCGTCATCTTTTCGTGCGAATGTGTCGAGATGTACCCATTTAGAACATCGTGTGTGAACGTTTCTTAAAACTCATTTTTAGGGAGGTCTGTATTAATGTACAGTTTTTCAATTGAGTGACGTGAACGCCTCATTTGACTTGACTACTAGTCGTAAAAATGTGGTACAGAAGCGTTGGAGTTTCGACACAATACAAAAGTTCAAAATAACGTTCGGACGAAAAGATGACGATACTAGTTCGTTGAACTAGCGTGTGTCATTGCTATTACGAATGCTTCGAGTCGCATTTTTGTAGGTAATGCTTCTCCTCTGGTCTCATCGTCCTCTACTAGCAGACTTTCTACAATCCAATGTAGCTACATGATTCTCTGCAAATCGGAAAATACGTTTGTAGTCATGGACATGGTCTGAGCAACGTTGGTTATATATATAGGTTATACTTGAATTTTTCTAGCATTCGTGACTTGCCGCCTTATATGCACGTACATATGTGGAATAAGCAAACGAAAGAAATACAACTACCACTATACCATTATGAATTGCGCTAAGACAACTGAAAAGATAGGTACGTCTTTAAAACATGAAGCATATTCAATTCCAAAGAATTTTCTATCGTTATAAATACACGCTACATTTGCTAAATTTTCTTCGTAGATACTCTAAGCTTTAGGCATACGGCTGAAGGATTTTCATCTCTTAAACGAGTAGACAATAGCACATTCTTTGTTTGTACATCCGAGCCACTGCCTGCACAACTGCCGCGCCTTCATGCTTCTGGTGTGCGAGCCTCCTTCTTAATTCTCACTCCTGCCTGCCTTCCTGCCATCCTACCGTCCCGCGTTTTGTGTGCGCGTAGCCTAACAGTTAACGAGAGAATATTTATACCGTAGTTATGAAAGAGTGTCATCAACACGAAGCAAATGCAATACTCGAAGATAACTTGAGTAACCAGCGTAACCATGACCCGAGCTTTGCACCCATCGATAAAAAAAATCAAAGATAGTTCAGTTATGCTAACGAATAAACTCGAATGAAGCAGAACAACAGAAGTGCCCACTGCTGCATATGACAACCGAAGATAGAGCAGTGACCCGTACGTGCATCAGTTAAGTTAGTAATACGGCTACCTGCACATGGACAACGTAGTGTAACACGCCACACAAGACGACCCGATGCAAAGTAGTCACCCAACAGACTCACATTTGTGCTTCGTCATTGCCCCTCCGTCAGCCCCCACTCCCCTCGGAGCAGCAGGACCGGCCCACCCGATCCGTCAGCGCAGGTATCGGCTCTTATCGCAAATTAGTCGCCTTTCGTCAATTATCGTCCATTGTATGCCAGTAATTGGCCCAGAGACGGCCAGATGGACAGATGAACAGGCAGAGGACTAACAAGCAGACAGGCAGCCGGATTAGGCCGACAGTGATCAGCTGATTAGCCCACACAGTATTTATAAGAGGCGACGCTTTGGTGGTGCATGGGGAGGCTTGGGCTGCTGATGAGGTGGAGGTACCTACCTATGTGCAGTGCACTGCCCTCGGACTCTTGCTGATCAGGTCAGCGGCAGCACCGCAATTAGAGGGCGACACTGGCAAGCCACGCTATGGTCCAGCTGCATTGAATGAAAGAAACATGCATCGACACTACATATTACCACACAAATGCGCCATTTAAACCAAAGTTTTGCCATAAGTCTATAGTAAAACAAACAATTAATTTCCAACCTCTGAAGGTGCAATACCTACCTAAATTCAACAGGAAGAAATTAGGAAAATGCGCAAGCACTGCAAGTTCTCACAAATTTCCGAAAAACGAATCGTCGTAAAATTTGGGTCATCACTAAATTCTTGCAATACCGAAAAATATAGAGTCCGTATAATAAAAATCACGTTTCACTTTTTTTTTCTGCCTGAGACCGCAGATTTTGAAATGTACAAAAACACCTTATTCTTTGGCCACTAGGAACCCTACATGAATAATGGCGGCTTACGTCACCATGGAATGCACACCATCAATTAAAACTAAACGCCTCGTGACGTAAGTAAGACCATCACCCGCGGTGGGAGCAAATTCAACGAAGTCATTTTTTATGGCCAGCTAATCCTAGTTTCTCATATGGATGCTGTATCCAATAAGGCTGGAGCTAGGCTCACCGCCCCATTCAGATCTCTTAATAATAACATAAACAACTAGAGCACTCTGAGAGTGCATGCCTCCGCCAAGCAAGGCAGCGATAACGAAAAAATCAAATCGGCTCTGAAATCACCATTTTCTTTCTATCAACACCAAAATCTGATCCCTTGTGCCTTTTGATAATATTAAGTGTCTGTAATTTTCTTGGAGATCCGTTCATCACATTTTGAGTTACGCTGCTAACGAACATTTTAACAAACATAAGTCAAACACACAAGCGAACTAGCCGATCACCACCAAAATTTAGTCAATCATGTATTTTTACATGAATAACAATTCCTGAAAATTTCATAAAGATCCATCGATATTTTTTTAGATATTGCTCTAGCTAACATTTTAACAAACATATTAGTTAAACACACAAACGGGCAAACCGATCATCACCAAAATTTAATCAATTAGCTATGTCTTTAACAGTACTAACAATTCCTGAAAATTTCATAAACATTTATAGATAATTTTTTTAGTTATTGCGCTAGCAAGCATAAAATCAAGCACAGCGACAAACGAACGAACAGATCGTCACAAAATTTGACCATTTACTCTCTCTGATAAACTCAACAACGTATGTAAATTTCATGAAAATCCGTCCATCACTTTTCAAGTTACGGCACTAACAAAAAATAAGCAGACAAACAAACAAATGGATGGACAGATCTTCACAAAAAGTTAATCATCTGCTCCTCCTAACATACCTAACAACCCATGTAAGTTTCGTCAAAATCTGGCCCTAACTTTTTGAGTTATATCGGTAACAGACAGACAGAATAACAAACACAGAAGGACAGACAGACGAATCCGACGAAAACATAACCTCCTTGACGGAGGTAAAAATGGGAGGCTTCGTGGCGTGAGACGAGCTGCCGCGGTGGAGGCAAATTCGACCCAGTGGAGGAAAATTCAACGCCGTCATTTTTTATGGCCAGCTAGGACAAGTTTTTTGCATGGGTCACATCTAGGTCAACCCACCAAACTCCTTACAAAATATTGTGAAGATTGCTCAACTCCTCCGACCACTTATTGGGTGGACAGACAAATATACAAATATATATACCTTTATACAAATATATATACTTAAATCTTCAATGAAAACATTATCAGCTCTCTCACTGTGTTCGCGGGGGACAAACATTGACCACAAATCGAACGGTTTGTCCACCACAAGCGCAGAAACACAGTAGTTGAACTAAAACTGTTAGGACAAGGTCTCCTAGATATTTGGCACTTTGATGCACGTTTCCTATTACAGTTTTTTTCATTTGGAACACCCTATGCCAGACGGGCAAAAGCGCAAGCAGGGATGTTCCGGGGGCAGTAGCCACAAGACCACCGCAGGGCGCGCAATTACGCACAGGCGACGCAAACTTTCGAACTGAATAAGTGAACGCACACACGCACGACTCCAACATAGAGCCGAGCGTTTGCGAAACTTCGGTAATTTGGAGAAATTCGAAGTAGCAGACTTGGTAGTAGCTACTTCGTAAATATAGGTAGCACAGGTGAGCTGCTAAGCAGCAGTAACTGTTGCAGCGATCTCAGCATTATAGAGCACCATCAGAACCAAGCCGTCCCGCAGCGCTCACCAACCACACACAATCATTAGGTTATTCACAACTACCCGGGAGAAGATCAGAGCGATTTACCGAGTAGCCTGAACAAATAAATTTTTAGTACCTTTACGCTTTTCCGTAGTTATGCTTTGGTTTGGACTACTTGGCTCCTAGCCAGATATACAGGTAACTTTTCTATGAGTTTAAGTCTCCCTCATCAGTATAAATTACCTAGCTCTTCTAAGAGAAGAAAAGAAGGAGACAGCCAGTATGCCAAAGAGCAACGCAGAACCGATGCAGTATGCACGAGGGTGTTCCCACGAAGGATTAACGAGGATGAGAACAACACGTCGGGAAAGAAAAGCATCATCTGCATAGCCTAAGTATGAAAATAGAAGTTAGTGGACCCGAGAGATAACGTGGCGCAGGCTCTAAAGTACCGTAACCTTGGGACCTGACTTCATTTCCTTCATTGCAATGACATAATGCAGGGCAATACAGCTCAACAGCTTATAGCTATAAACTGCAGCACTCCGACAGCGCATGCCTCCGCTAAACAACGCAATGTCAATGAAAAGAAAAACTCAAATTGGTCCTGAAACTACAACTTCCTTTTTATCATCACCAAAATATGGTCATTTGTGCTGCTCGACAGCAATAACAGCATCTGTCATTTATTTTAAGATCCATCCGTAACTTTTTAAGTAATGTTCTGACGAACATTTTAACCAACATTACGTAGTCAAACACACAACTGAACGAACAGATCATCACCATAATTTGTACCTTTTAACATTTCTAACAGTTAGGTACTGTAAATTGCATGAATACTCGTACTACACGAGACAAGCTATACAACAACCGAATGCCTTCATGGAGACAATAGATCACAAGACATCTCACGTGGGTACGCTGGAAACATAAGTTCAGTTCACACGCTAGGTACCGTAGGTACTGACCACGATTAAACAGATACTGGTACAAAGAAAAGCCTGCGTTTATTGCATATCACTGATCTAGAAATCGACACGAAATAGGACGTTCGGACATCACCAAAGCTTCGGTATTTGCGGGGATATTAGCGATATGGTTTTACGGAAGACACCAGACAAACATGGATGAGATTCACAATGAACTTCTATATAAGAAGTTACTGTCCACATAAATAGTTACTTTTATGTAGGCAAACCGACATGTCGATAACATGCGATCAGTTTGCTCGGGAAAAAGCCACTATATAACAGGAACTTCAGAAGTTCTTCGACAGAATGTACCAGAGTATCTGTTATCTGGAACCAACAGTTTGAGTCGATATCGATCTGGATATAACAAATCCATCATGAGCCTCAAACAAGTCTAAAATTAATACCTACTAAGAAAATGCGAATAGTGCCACAACTGCTGTAAATTAATGGTTAATAATCAATGTTTCCGCTGTATTCAAGAATGCACACGATGCAAAAAAAATTCAACATTTCAATTTATTTTTACATATAGTTTTAAAAAAAGGCGCACTCAGAGAAGAACAACGCGAATGAAGAGCAAATCGAGAAAGAAGAAGAATCAAACAAAGACAGTAAGAGTGTAAGAAAAGAAGGAAAACAAATACCCTGGTGCCCTTAACTATGACTAAAGTAACATAAGGGTTCCTCGTATTATGGTGGAGCTAATGAGCACTAACCTAACATAATATAAATGTGAATTTCCATACTTAAATGTGTCTACATATTATACCGAAACGTGAAGCTACAGGATGTTATTGACGAAGATACAGACCTCGTACAAGCTATCAGACTGCCGATTTGTATTCCCAAATTTGCCAACTAGCAAATTGATTAACTTCGATGAAATCTTTTCCAGTCAACAGTGCGGTCTCAAAAAATAAACTTTTTTCGTGATGCTTGAAATGTCTCTAACAGCAAGAACCAATTTGTAGCTAGATATCAACTAGGCCTATGGACGACGATAATTGAATTTTAAGACGCGAAAATTACCTACAATTAATTCTGCAATTTAACATTGGCCAGTGCTCACATGTCCTTGCCTCTTTCCAATAGATGCATTCCCTGCGGCTGTAAGAACAGTTTATCTTTGATTCCGGTCAGTGGCTATTCGACTGGAATATATTTCAGTGAGGTTTTATCAACTAACCATTAGCTCCACTTGGGAGCAGTGGACAGTGAAGTATCGTGTGGTATAAGACGAAGAGCATCGCTAAGTCCACCTAAATTATGAAGATTTAATAGTTATATTGAGCAGTTTAAGCCTCCGTATCTATTACAAAGGCGATCTCAGAGAAAAAAATGGACCAATAGCCTAGCCTATGTCGATAGAAACGGGAAACCCAAGTACGAGGGTGGAATCAAATAGGATCAACGCGCATGGGAGCAGCAAGTTGAGATGAAAGAAGAACAACGAAGGAAAGTAACATCAATATTAGGATTATGAAAGTGGGAGGAAGTGGGCGCGAAGGACAGACGTTCTGAAGGCCTAGCGAAGGCAACCTAGATGGAGTCCACCGAAATACGTGGCAACGTTTTACAGCAGAACATATGTAGCCTACTGGCGGTTACTGTTGGACACCAGATACATATACGCGTCGTTATATAGACAGTACGTATATTTAGCCGTGCCATGTGAGTCACATGTACTGTAACAACCAGCAGAACTCATCAAGAAATAAGTCGGGCCGGAGAGACCTTATCATTAGGGTTAAAATGCATCCCGAAGCAGCTCTCAGCGCATTTGCTCCAGATTAATTGAGCATTTTGTTAGCGAACGTTAGTCCAAAAGCAACATAACTGGCAAATATTTCAGTTGCTGCGGTGCTGAACTGTCAATTGCAAGAATTTTGAAGAGGACTGCATTAGATTTGTGGTACGTGGTGAAGAAATTACGAGAGGGAGATTCCCTAAGGAATTAAGGCTTTGAGAATGACTTGAGAACTGTCTTACATTGAAAGCAGAGTTGCATGTGGTGTCGTATGAAGAAAATGAAAATTTTAAGCTTGATGATTGCAGTACCTATATCAAAGTCCCAAGGTATATCACGTAGCTACATGCGTATATTAAGTAGAAAGCGTAATGCGGTGAAACAAGAGGAAATAAACGACCCAGCATACGTGCATAACTTCAGCGAATGCAATCATTCATGAAACAGAATTAATTATCGCAGCTCAGAAGTTTGCATGGCTGCAATGACAACTTACAATGCCTCTGGAGTGTTTTCCTCGAGGTTCTGTCAGAGCTGCTCCGCACAAGAAAAGCTGCAGTCAAGTGAAGGTAGGTACCACTAAATGCATAGCGATGCAGAGAGTAAGCTTAATCCGTTGAAAGGTGAGTCATAGCAGAGAAGCTTCTTGCTAAGTAAAATAGGTGCTCGTGACAACCAGTTGATAAAATGGTACAGACACTTATTGATACGGGCACTATATAGACCACATCCTGACAAACATCATCAGCGCAAATCACAGCCTGGCAAACATCGTTAGCCTCAACCACAGCCTGACAAACACCATCAGCCCAGACCATAGCCTGACAAACATCATTAGCCCAGACCATAGCCTGACAAACACCATCAGCCCAGACCATAGCCTGGCAAACACCATCAGCCCAGACCATAGCCTGACAAATACCATCAGCCCAGACCATAGCCTGACAAACACCATCAGAACCAGACCACACGGCCGAGGAAGTCAAGTATGGGACAACATCAACAGGAAAGAGGGCATCGACAGCGTCAACCGTTAGCAGGAATCCTTTTAGCAAGCCAAGCCCNCTTTTTGTACGCGTCGCAGTATTTTTGGTGTGAATGCGTAAATGGAGGCACACCGGAGAGCTCCTGAAATGACTCCCGGGAGCGTAGGGTAAACAAGCTGCGTCGAGAGGACAGTTAAAAGCGACAATTGGCGCAGTCGGAGGGAGGCGGGGGGCGTCGCGCCGGTGCTCAATCTGCCGCGCCCCCAGTACCTTACTTACGGCATTTATCTGATGCCTTCACTAGTTTTGCTACTCAGCATCAAGATGTAAAACAGACTATACATCAACATCATTTCCATACAACTGCTTCAGGAATCTGTCACCAAGCTAAAGTAGAATATGCGGTAGATATTAACTGTGTTCCGGTAAATTTAACATTCTCCTAAGCTTCAGTTTTGTACTTTGTAACAACGAAACAAGAATCCAGTTTGCGTTAAACATCCACTATACTGGTAGCTACAAATTTTAAAAAATAACCGTCATTTGGCACTTTAGACCAACACCTAAATCAAATAAAAAGAAGGATGGACGACTAAGAAATTACACTATTGATCACTGGCTACCAGTGCACACCATCGCCATCAGCACAATCAACTGTTTTGGGTCTCAATAAGTCACTCAAGGTCAGAAGCATCACAAATTATAAAACTTTGGCTAACAGGAACTTCACAAGTATTGAAATATGGCCGGAGCTCTGCGTCACACTGTGACGATGAGGACAGCAGCCCTGAGAGGCGGCGGTTGGCTAAACGCTGCCTGCTTACGAAAGAATGGCAGATGACAAAAACACGCCAGGAGTCAATTAATTATAGTTCACTCGGAGACTAAGGCTATAACACATCCTAATCTTATGCGTGAATGGGAAGGATTGAAGCATAGGTCAAGGATGACAGTGATAAGGAAACTGAGGGTAAAAAAAATTTCCCACAATAGCAAGCAAAAAAAAAATAAAGATGAAGCGCGGAGGATGCGCAAGAGATTGACAATAGCAACTAAAAGATCGACAAAATAGGGGTGACAAAAAAAAATCAGTGCAACCTAACAGACGTACTGACTTACTAGCAGATCGCTGGAACTAGCAGAAATTTTGTAAAAGGGAAAGGTTCGCAGTTACGGATAAATTATGGCAGAAGCAATTCAAGTAAAGGAAGCGATATCCGCGACTACCTCTCCTACCTCTCTATGGGACAGCCCTCTATCTGTGCATGACTTCTTGTCTTCCCTACCTTCATTCTCATACCTTTCGCCACACGCCCGACCCCCTCCGGAGCCGCCCCCTACGTAACTACAACAACAACACTATGCAATACGACATACAGAGTAGAGCAGCTACTACGTGAAGCCCGGTGCTCGATCACTTAACAACTTTCGTTGGAGCTAGCAGCTTAGAACCGACTCAACTAATCCGACTAGGTAGTGGTGGCCGTGAATTCGGCATTACGTCTCTGACCATCCTGCTCTAATTAATGATATATCCATCCTTATCTGCGCCAAGGAGGTTTTGTTTTCGTCGTGTTTGTTTGTTTGTCTGTCCCTTTGTCTGTCTGTCATCAAGATGACTGAAAGTTATTAACGGATTTTAACGAAATTTACAGAAATTGTTAGGCATGTCAGGAGGATCAGATGATTGACTTTTTGGTGAAGATTCGTTCGTTTGCCTGCCTCATTTTTTTTTCTCTCTCTCAATATCATAACTCAAAAGTTATGGACGGGTTTTGATGAAATTTACATGAGTTGTTAGGTATACTACGGTAAGTAAATGACCAAATTTTTGTGATGATCTGTTAGTTTGTTCATTAGTTTGTGGTTGTGTTTACGCTTCTTAGCACAATAACCCAAAAAGTTATGAATGGATCTTTATGATAATTACAGGAGTTGTTACTAATGTTAAAAGACATAAATGATTGAATTTTGGTGATGATCGGTTTCTCTTTGCGTGTTTTACTATTTATCAGAATGTTTGTCCGCAGCCTAACTCTAAAAGTTATGAACGAGTCTTCAAGAAAATTACTTTAACTATTATGACTGCCAAAAAGCACAAATGATTAAATTTTGGTGCTGATACAAAGAAAATCATAGTTTTAGCACCAATTGAATTTTTCGTTGCCATTGCCTTGCTTGGCGGAGGTATGCGCTCTCAGAGTGCTCTAGTTTTAGATTTAAACTGCTTTTAATTAGGAGCGATAGCTGCAAGTTCACTAGTGGCGCGTGAAATGAGGTTACAATTGCAGTAGCAGCTGAGATTTTCAGTAATTTTTATACAGTTAAATTTTCGCAACTGAAGCCGTGCGCGGCAGGACAAACTGATCAACTTAATTGGCTCTTGGTAGCTACACTCAGAGGAATTTCGTCCAAAACCGAAACACGCAAGTGCAGCAAGATGATGCAGTTTGCCTAAACCCACTATAATTATAGCAATAATCATGTATTATCTCGCAATACAGTTATTACACCTAACGAGTTATTCATTTGGCCTTAATTGTAGAATTCAGAAGTTGAAAATGAGAAGCCAGCACTGTGAGAATCCAAGAATCGAAATCGAAGTCAGCCAGGGAGAGCTTTTTCATTCCTCCCCAGAACGGAGGTGCATTTTACGAATCACGACTACACAAGACAGTGTAGAGCAGCTCCGGACGGCCTCCACAGGAGCCAATAAAGAATCACGACTACACAAGACAGTGTAGAGCAGCTCCGGACGGCCTCCACAGGAGCCA
>LQNS02276925.1:18774071-18800487 GCA_001587735.2 Parhyale hawaiensis | reverse complement strand
CATTTACTTCAGTGCAGGCGTGACACCTCCTCTGAAAGGACTGTTGAACACGAGATAACATTTGTCGATCTTCAGCGATGTTGCCTGCTGCGACCGCGATCCTGGCAACATGATCAAATTCTGACTGCAGAGGAGTGCCGTTCACCAAAGTTTTCATGTGGCCCCAGAAAAAGAAATCAAGTGGATTGAGGTCGGGAGATCTAGCAGGCCATGGTAAACACAGTGTTGCCATAACGTAGGCAACTACTGTGTAGCCAGATTCAAAGGTATAACTAGGATTAACGTAAAGACATATTTACTACTTGTAAGAGTACCCTAAACGTTACACATGTCAATATCTCGGAAACGAACAAGTTTTGGAATTTTTGGTATTCGTGAAATAGTGTTTGTTTTGAGTGTCTCTATGACCTATGAAAGTTAGGCAGAGTTTTTTGCAACACCTTGTATATATGTATATATGTATATAGCTATATATCAGTAGGCATGCTAAATTTCAGCTACATTTAAAACTTTAATAATTCAAATCACTCCGTGTATGGCAATAGCTCATAGAGGACCGGGGTGTAAGTCCCGGTGTCTTTTTGGGAATGGGCCTTTTGGTTCGTCTACTGCCGCCTATCTAATCTAATCTAATAGATTATCCTAATTACAATAAAAAACAATGGGTAATAATTACTCGCAAAACAAAATACGATTTAGAGCCCAAGCAACTGTAAAGGTTCATTATAACATATTATCCTGCCGTCATAGAGCATTTAAAAAATTATGACTCGCATCATGTAAGCAAATTGTATACAAAACAATAAAGGCATAAATTATACTACTGTACAAGAATTATTATTGCGTAGGACGTTACTTGAAGATCTCATGAGTTTGCTTGGAACACATGAGACTGTGGTTTGGCCAACTGCTTCACTGTGTCTCTAAGCACACACATGGCTGAGATCTCGAAATTTCTGCTAGCAACAGCATACCAATGTTCAAAGTGCTGAAGCGTGTAAAGCATAAATTTATCGGGTATCCTCGTATTAAAGCGTGAGACATTCGAGTAATACGATGAAATACGTGACAGTCTGTTAAAGCTGTGTGTAAGTAGCATACATCTTTAAGCATTTAACGCTAAGGAAAATAGAATAAAAGCTTTGTGTCAGGCTATCCAAGCATGGCGGGCATCTAGAAAGTTCCATTGTAAAGCTTGTGCTGGAAATGCCAGCAACGTGTATAGCGGGTACCGTTAATTACGCTCAAGCTTGTAAGTATATTCATAATTTAAGTAATGCACTAGCTTCCTAAAAATTTAAGATACCAATTCATACACTTATTAGGTCAAGAATACCAATATTTCTAGTTTAGGAGATAAAAATAATTCTGCTGTAGATCTGTAATAGGAGGTTGGCTACTTAACAACCATTCACAACGTGACAAATAGGCGCGGGAAGTTATGCTCGAAGACAATTGGCTCAGTTCTGAATTGGGGGTAGCCCCAGGAGGACGTAGGAGGATCCCCAAAAGTTCGAGAACCTTCCATGAAGCATCACATAAATAGGCAACGCGAAAAATATTCGAGAGCTTTGGCGTGGGGCGCCCGTGCCTAAGGGGTGCTCCGCAAACTCTCACTGTTTCTGTGCCACATAGCTCCCTAGCTCGACAGCCAACTATCTACATTGTGACGTGTGAAAGCCCAGTGTGCTGGGTACAGGTAGAGCGGTATGAGAAACCAGTGTCAATATTCATACTAGCATGAACGTTTGCTTCCGCGGGTGTTGCTACAGATTGTGACAAAGGTCAGTGAAGTGTACCGGTACATATAGAAGTTAAGAGGGCCATATCGCCCCTGACGCCCCAAGTGATGCGTGCACTGTGTCAGCGTCTTCGTCCCTTTGACGTGAGCTCAATCGGATCATTCCCAATACCGTGTGATGCATCGTCATCGTCCCCAAGTGATGCGTGCACTGTGTCAGCGTCTTCGTCCCTTTGCCTGGGTGCGTGCATCGTTTCATCGTCTACATCTCCAATTGAAGCGTGCTCCCTTGTCTTCGTCCCCTAGGTAGGCGTTTCGCAGCTCCAGAAACTAAACCTCGTCCTCGGCGACATGTACATTGCGAATGGAGCGTGCATGCGCCTTTTGCCTTGAGGAACACTCGTGAAAGTGACCTGTGAAGTCCCCGTTGTGTCCAATTTCCTTAAGAAAAAGTCGTTATAGTAATAATTCTGTGTTCGCCCGCCAGCAGCGTGCAGAAAAAAAGAGTAGGGTAACATGTCTAGTACCCGTCCACCATGCTAGTAGCCGTCCACTTGGCTTTAGAAACTTCCTGTGTGAAAACTAGCAGTGCTAGAAAGCCATACATAGGCTTAAACTGTGGCCTAAGAAGTACCCTACAATTTAAGCCTATGTACGGCTCTCTAGTACTGCTAGTTTTCACACATGAAGTTTTTAAACCTAAGTGGACGGCTACTAGCATGGTGGACGGGTACTAGACATGTTACCCTAATAGACGAAATAAAAATTTATAACTAAGATTTATAAAATAACGTAAGAAGATTTCTTCTAGGTAACTTCTGTAAATGATCATATTCATGTCGAACATGACTGGACGTGTTGCCGAGGATGATTCGTAGACGAGAAGATTTTCCTATATAACCATGTCATGTCAATTATTTCTAGACATGTTATCATCATATGCAACCGCTACTGTGAAAGAGATTCTAGTAGTGATCAAAGGTTGACTGGCTCCAATTCTCGATCGTAGTCATGCAATATGACCGAGAATTGAGGATGTCACAGTATAATTTTCAAGTGTTACGCCATCTAAATATGCTTTGAATCTGTGAGTTTTTTCCGAAGTTGCCAAACCGTTGGACACGGGCCTAATGCATGTATTGTGTACATGTCATTATGCCCAGGTCGAACGCGCAACATTCGTTACCCACTACGCTGAATTTGCTTTGTTTTCAACAGGTGCACCTTCTAAGAACGAACAATCAGCTCTTTGCTTATGGCGTGTCCAAATGTTAATTTTATTAGTTCAAATACATATGTATTTGTTTATATCGTGTTTTCTTCACCCTCGCATTCTGTGCTTTCCATCACACATTTAAGTAGGTTGAAAACGTGGCTCACCTTCATTTTTTGGACGCTGCTGTGTGTCAATTTCATGTCATTTCGTTTCTTGGGTAATTTCCCACGTCAACTATTCATGTTTAATTCCAAATATTGTCATTACTGATTTCTTTGTTTATAAATCCATGTCAATTTCAATTAATGACGTCACAACTCACATTTATTATATTCATTACTACTATATATAGCTATATCAGATTCGCTATAACAACATGTCATCTTCGCGTCCTAACATCTCATGCCAGTTGCAGGGTTGGGAAATCACCGCACCAGATGAATCATTTACCACTAGCTTCCACTATAGATAATTGACAATACAATTAACACGTGCAGGTTATGGGTACCGGCATCCAAGAGCATTTAGGTAGGTACCTTCACGATATCATCTCCCACCGCCGGTGAAGTATTTTTGGACTGATGCCGTTAACTTAGCTTCACGACTGAACCAACTGGTCCTTCACGCTCTGTCATACTGCCATTAACTGCCTCGAAGAGTTTTCTTACGTGTTAACGGCTAGCATCGACTTTTGCCGATCTGTCATATTGTTCCTTACCATAGTAACTGTCCGCCAACAGGTTAGCATCACAATTAGCTTTCTATAACAAACAAAAGCGGGAGAGAAAACACTATTTCACACATATGCCAGGGCGACAGCTGGGGTCTGGAATCAAGCGAACAAAACTAGCCACACAGGCCCAATGTGCCAAGTACGGCACCAGAAAGTGTCGGTCAGAACAACGGCAGGGGCCACATAAAGAACCCTGTCCGATTGTTCCATTCACAAAAAAAAAGACCCACGACGAACAGGAAACTGGGACGGTGGACGCAACAGCAATTAAAAATTGTAAGACATGGGCCTATATATCTCCCTAAATGTAACTATAAGTGCATAGGACACTGAAAAGAATTTACCCACGTTTAATACATTTGGGAAGACGCTGCTGCAGCAGCAAGCAATGAACTGCTCTATAGGTCCTCCGGCAGGCGTTTAAAAATAATTCACTAAGTTCCCTGATGAACGAACACAATGGTTCCGGACCTAAAATGTCCACAAAAGTACAACACCGATGACAAGAACCATAACCCTACATAACGAGGCCAAAACTGTTACTTTTTATCTCTTTTGTTACTCCATCCTCACCGCGTGCTGACACGGCGACGGGAAGTGGAAAAGGAAGAAAGAAACAAGGGACACAAAGTTAGTCAAGCAACACGAGGAACCCTCGGACTGGATCAAATAAGCCGGGAAAGAACAACGAAATTAGGACAAGTAGAAGCACAATATGAAAATAAAAGAAACATAGCGGAGGGCATTAAAAAAAAACATTCAGAACAGGGGCTACCTCTGAGGTACCGTTGAGGACGTGCCTCATCGTAGCACTTAAATCATGACTGGTGAACTCAACTAAATTCCACTCAAAAAAATTTAGGTGGTTATCCGATACTGCCCTCCTTAGACATCGAATAATAACCATGATTATCCGATAGGAATGGCACTCAAGAGGAACTAAAGTGCATACAGAGAAGGTGCCGTGAATCGCTACTCGAGCGTAAGGTCGGTGGACTGCAAATGGAACCTCATCTTTGGTTATGAGAAAATGTACACTAAGCCTAATGCATACATAGCTAATCATAAAAACAGCAGTTTGAACATGACACAAAGTTGAGGCACTACAACCCAAATAGAGAGCACAATTTCACGCAGGAAATATTGAAGACGGTGCAAAACCGCAAGTTTTCAATTGGTTCTAGAGGAAATAATGAACGTGGGCGAACACTATTGCCAGCTCCCCCGCCCCCTTCCCCTCGTGCTGGCATTGCCAAAAGAACTTGTCTATAACTCTAAACCCTTTTGCTTTGAATGTAAACTTCGATACCAAACACAACTCTTCACTGGAAAAAAAAACTGGAATTTCAGTTGTTGGCTTAACAGCTATCATAATTTGTGGTTTTTTCAGGTTAGCAACATGAGTTATGATGAGTCTTGCAAGAATCCAAGTTCAATAGAAAGCGGAAACTTGACCAAGTGAGTTAAACTGCGCCAAAAGTACCTATATATGAGCCGCTGACATCATACGGTGACTACTATTTGGCCACACTCAGAATTTTTAAAAAGCTTAAAATTGTGTAAAGGTACAATGATGCTGCATTGAACTTCATCAACCATAAATATATAGAAACGATGCAAGTTCCAGAAGAATAAAGTAATAAGGCGAATATTACTGAACAATTTTACAAGCAGCTAAAAAATACACTAAATATATGAGCAGCATAAGATACATGCTGAAACTTCCGACAAATGAATAGTAAAGTTAAGCAATAAACTTCAACATTTAGAAGTCACATGAGAAATTGGTTTGCAAGCAACTCCCGAGCAAACTTCATTGCAGCTCCACCACTAAAACCTCAGCTGATTCACTTCCTCTATGCTGTTACACAAGTCAAACCACAGCCCCACTGCATTAATCAATATTCGAGTTGTTTAACTCGGTCTAAAGACACGACCGAAGACGGCCCATCAATGGCGAACATGAGGAGCAAAGACGAACTCGGACGACCAGGGGAGCCATCACCGCCTGTCGTACCATGAGGGATGATGACGAACGCTGATGAGGGTCGGTCTTCACTTGTCTCGTGTATGGTCGTCTGGACGGACATGGCCGGCTCATCATAAGCGACAAACGAGAGCCAATCGACCATAATTGGACTGCAAACTGCAGCGCCACAACGTCCCGCACATCGTGCCACCGAACCTGGCCATGGGACGAGGGGACATGCAGCCGAGGGCCTGGCACAAACCGCCGTCCAGTAGGGAGGGCACTGCAGGGGACACGGTTGATCTCAGTCGACGCTGTACAGCACATTTCACCACAATTTACTGAAATGAACATTGCACGGTGAGTGAACCTTAGTTTTTTAGCATTTCCGATCATCTCGTATGCTGGAAAAAATGGTTCAGAGGCTAGCTGAGAGAACTTTTATAAGAAAAAAGCACAACTTCCACAGTCTTGCACAATCTAGATTTTACTAGTTTTTTAAATCTACACCGGTATATGAAAAATTTTATTCGACTTTCAACAACATCGTGCGTGACTGTAATGAGGTAATACTCAAATATCCATCCAAGCAAGGCTCGTGCATCGCAACGAAATAGTAAATTAGGCAGGGTTTAACAATTTACTTCCTACTTGACATCCCACGAAAAGTTCCAGGCCCTGCAGTAGCATCACAGCCCTGAACAGTATCGGCTAGCACAGTGGTTCCCTATAACTGTCCAGTGTAGAGGGACACATGCAAAGAGAGCAGTGCACTGTCGTAGACCCCTAGTGCTGAATGTATGATGTTACATTTAGGTAAAACCAGTGTAGCAATGGATAAAGCAAAATCACTGTATGATCAATATTAATTAACAAGAATATTCTACGTATAAACGTTATTTAATAAGCATTCATCCATTACTGCTGCGAGTCAGTGGTTCAAATTCCACCAGATTTATAAAAAAGTAATATATATTTTAAGAGGTTGTAAATTTATGTGTAAAGAATCCTTCACTAAGTTGAAAATTACAAAACTAGCGAGACTTAGTTTAGGTCCCGATAGTGATTACTCTAGTAACTAAAAGCAAACGCTGCTTTTGAAGAAATGTGTAGCATTTTTAAGGAAACTCGGCAGATCTTGCCTTACAAATTTTTGAACGTATAATCATGTATAATGATTTTTTTTTTATTTTAATACTACATGTATTCTGTTTTTGTTGAAGAATTTATTTTCAGTCTTTAAATAGAAAACAAGGACATAGAAATAGGTTTTCTCTGAATAAACCACTTCCGAGTGTCTATGGTCGACCCCCTGGGGGTCTACGGGGTCTAAAGACCTCTTATCGGGAACCACTGGTCTAGCACACACACTGTAAAGAGAGCCGAGAGGTAGGTACCTATGCCGAGGGACAGAAATATAGCAACCTTTATGACGCACAGTTGAACTAGCGAAGTACATATGAAAAGCGGACTTGCTATTAAGTTTCGTAGGTGAAAGCTACATCGCCTAAAACGACGTTGCATACATAATATTTGAATCCATTCTATACTCTTATCCTGCAGTGCAATATTATTTGAATTAACACTGCGGATTATGCTAAGCCGCAGAAGATTGCATACCGACTAGCTGGCTGATTTACAGTAGCGAGTTGTTCCAAACGTCAAAATGTCAACCCTTTGTGTGCATATCAATTATGCATGTAGCGAGTGCTGAAACGAAGCACCTAAGCCAGACGTGGTATTGAGTAAATGGCTGCACTTCCTACTGAGATATCAGACCGGCGTGACGCTGCTGCAGAAAAGGAAGCGGATGGTCTTCACTCAATGTCGTTACTTAATAAAAGCTGAATTTATAGCTGCATCTGTTCGTGCTCACTTTCGAACGCTGGTTCTATTCCGTTCTCATCTGATGAATGGGAAGGACAAATGCCACAGGGAAAGAATAAATCATACTGAGATGGTAGAAGTATAGTGACTGTCTTTGATCTACTAGTTAACGGCAAATTCATATATTTAGTACATTTTACCGTAACAAGCTATGTAAGTTATACAAGCAGAGAGAATATTAATAACGTTGTCGTCACAACGCCTGCCTCCTAACACGACACTTTTTACTATAATATGGGGAGTGTTACCTACTCTGCAGAGGTATCCACATCCTGCTCTGAGCTGCGTCTCGCCAAACGGTATTAGCAAGAAATTATGTCGTTGCCGTAGCCACGATTCACGAATACGGTAGCTACATAAAAAAATACCACGTTGCAGCAAACACGCCAGCGCAGCGCACGCGGCGCAGCCAAGCGCAGAATTAGCGCAGTAATGATGTGCTGCAGCCACTCGATTCTACATATAGTGCGGAAAAGGTTCACGGCGCAAATAATTTTTTTTTAATAGTGGGAAGGGATAATGCAATATTTATAGGTGTACAAATATATTCATAAATATTACCTGTAGCTAAAAATCTAAGTCTGACAAAACATTGACTAGGATTCTTTTTCCATATTCTTCTTTTGCCAGGATTAGTCTCCTAAAACTTTTCTTCGGTTGAGGCACGCAGCTTCTCAAGCGGTAGTTGGCCTGCTGCGGCAGTGCTGCCTTCTCCAAACACAACTTCAATTCGTCGATAGTGTCATGAAGCGATGCACAGCTTCAGATTCCAACACAGACGAGCACAGGAGTCGACAAGATTCAAATCGGGAGATAATGGAGGTCATATTTCCTTTTCTCCAGGACTTCATAAAACGGGTTTGACAACACTCCTGAGTTTAAAAGCATGTGTGCTGGGGTACGCCATCTTGCTGCGAGATAAAATCATAATTATTGTTATATTTTCATTTCATGAAGCGCAGGGAGCAAAATTACAGTTATGCGTTTGAATTTGAATTCACTTTTGTGCCGTCTTCAATGAATATGATGGGAGATTTTCAAGCACTGGAGACAACCACCCGAAATACGACGGACGCCGGCTTTTGACGACCACCAACATTTCTCAAGACGATGCTGGAAGCCTTCAGGTTGCTTTCCCAGGAGGCTACCATCCTCAGGATTGACTTTTGTCTCCACAGTAAACAGCTTTTCATCAGAAGAGACAATCTCTCCTCCTCACGCGAGCTGGCCTTCAGGAAGTTCGAACAAATTCAGGTCTCTTGGCTCGTTTCTGGTTCTGGAAGTCAGTACATTGTTGACGCTTATTTAGCTTGAAAGGAGGAAGCTTGAAATCAGTTTTGTCTACGGTTCTCTTAGAATTTAAGCTCAGATCCATCTGTTTTTTCCATTTTCTCATGGATCGCTTAGTTTTTTATTTAACTGATAAAAAGTTGAACAAGGGTCCAGGGATATTTGCCTCGCTCCGTACAATTTTGTTTATATGTTAATCATTTCTGTGGTACTTCAAACGAGGCATATGCAATTGCCCTGCTTCGTTTCAACAGCCACTTCAACCATGAAAATTCCATTGAAACTTACGCACTTCGTTCACGCACAAACCCTTCCTTCGGAGGGCTATCGCTGCCGTGAACCGCTGCAGCGCATGGCAACCGCTATAGACTCGCACGCTTTCCCGCTTTGAACAAAGGTAGCTGAAAATCGAATATTAATTGTGTCGAAGATTTCAATGCCAAGTCATCTCCATATGAAGTATTCGGCAACTTCGCCTACATAACGGAGTCTTCAATTATGCTCACAGCACTAGAACACGACCTATACGGCACGAGACTGAATTTCAAAACTCAGCAGATTTCGTAATCCACTCCCACTGTGATTTTTTTAATAGGCCCTACTTTATATTTATAGCCTAGTCGTAGTGCCGATGTGTTTACCAATACAGCGTCTGTGTTGTGATGCTTGAACCGTATGACTAAGAAAGATATCTTACACTGTTGAAAATAATGCCTGCACTACTACTAGTCACGTTATCTATAACTGGCATTAATTTGTTTCTTAAAAATCAGCGCGGTTGTTGCTCTGAAAAATTTGACAGAATTTTCATAGTTAAGTTCAAAACATTGCTAACATATAGCGAATAGATACTACTGCGTGGAAAGAAAATAATCTTGTAATGCTGTAAACTACAGCTCCTGCGATGCAATTTTTCACAGTGAAACAGTCCCCAAACGAATGATGAAAAATTCTCTATGGACCAGTACTTTGTACTGTAGTATTTACAACGTATTTGGTAATCATTATTTCATCACGTGTTGTAAGACATACTGATCTGTGTCTCTTATTGCACTCTCATTGTTAGGCCGTAGTGCAGTGCAACTTTAAAATGCAGTTACAACTACAAGTGATAAACTTTTGTTATTTCATATCGATGAAGAATTATCGACTGCTCTGCAATAAACTTCTGGCACTAGAGCTACTACACATGACAAACTCGGTGCAAACATGTTCTCCATGCCCGCGAGACATTCTGAACATTCAATTGTCTCCTGTAGTTACACCGCAGTCTCGCATTGTACTCGCATGCATTGAATTCTAATTCTCTAAGGCTTGTCTCATTGCAGTTACACTCATAATATTTGCTTAGATATTGTATCAAGTTTCGAGGCATTTAAGACTCAACAATGTGAGATGTGACATCCACGACCGCGTGACTGCGTAACAGTTGGGAGCTGTTGCGCACTCTGTGCAGTGGCGAGCTGCGGTTTAAAAACTACTTATATGTGAGGCCGTTGGTTATTCTTGTTACTTTTTGATTGGCTGTAACGATATTTTCCGTGCAGTAAACTGTTTTTAGGGAAAACGTGCACAAAAAGAGCTACGATTTGTGAACAATGTTTCCTTAAAAGATCTCCCCGTCACCGCGCATTGCCCCTCACAGCAAATGCGATCAGGATCATATACCTATAGAAAGAAACACTTGAGCAACTTCGGTACGTTCTTATGTCAAATATCTAGTGGTTGTGCACATAAAAAAAACAGAAGATTAAAAACAGCTATCTACTGTGACTGAAATTTGATGTCCAGAAATGTCTTCCGAAATTTTTGGAACCCAGCATAGGTACATCACTGGCCCTGCAATAAATCAACACAACCTCCACGAGGTAGAAACACGGGAGCACATGCCCCACCCACACACCGCAGATACGTCACAAGAACTAATGTTATTGCAGCTACGACTTACGACGCGTCACAATTGCTAGCGTCGCTCCATGCCATGTGACTCATAGCAAAGCCCTCACAAATCCGTAGCTATGGCTCACTTTACTCAGAGCGGTTCTTTGAACTGCGGCCGCCAGCGAGGAGGGGAAGTCCACACACGACGGCAGAGAGGGAGGGGTGGTGAGCCCTCCAAGGCGCAGGGAAGCGAGAATTCGATAATCCGAGGGATGGGAAGTACCCTGTTGGCGGTGTGGTCGTGATATGAAATTAGATGTCTAAAAATAAGTCAATGGGAAACACGACAGGATATTGAACTGGGTGTCAGATGCGCATTCCGCTGAGAGGACTCAAAATTGAACTTTTAAGGTTGGCTTATATTCAAACTAGAGTACAAGGTAAGGAGAAGCATTTCTTACTTCAATACAGCTAATAATTGCACCCACATAAAAAAACACGTACTACGTCCCACAGCCGGGCGACAGAGCGCCAAGCATAGGCCTCCTGGTATACTTTAGAAAGTCTTCGTACAGCATCCAAGGGTCTAAAATAACAACGTAGGTACTGATATACAGAGTTAATTATTATTGTTAGGCAAGTAAGCAAATAACTTTCGACCTTGTTTATGCACTCTAAGGTAAATTAAAGGTAATAAACTTTCCTTCGATGCATCGATACGCCATACAACTATATCAATGCCACTAAACTACAGTAAGAGACTGAAGGAACACTGCCGACAAAGAATATTAGCAAAATTGATAAATATGTAGATTACTTTGGAACAGAGGCGTTAATTAAAAGTACGATACTGAAGATCGTAAACCGATCGCGCTAAGGGAACAGAGACGTAGCTAGCATAACTGTGAATTAGACTGCATAAGATACTTTATACGTACCTATTGCACAAAAGTTTGAATGGCGGCGTCATTTACTCAGTTAGCCTATTCATCCAAGGCCTTGTCAATACAGGATAAATATAAAAAAATTAATTATTCGTTTTCTTTACAACCCGTTGAGTTCTCACTCAGACGGGTGAGGGCATAGCTAAATAATCCAGGAAAAGAATGTGCAGCAACGTAACCCTAATATTTTTATTACCCAATACTTTCAGCCTCCGTGCCCACAGTGAAGGCGGCGATTAACAGAGGACGACAGAAGAGACATGAAGTGAGTCACTAGAAACGTGCGCCCATGCACGACAGTATTCCTTCACAGGATCAGCGCGTATGGGAACGGCAAGTCGGGAATGACGAGGAAGAATAAATCATAGCAGAAGGATAAAAATGAAAGGAAACACATCTGACTCGTAAGAGATTCCCCGAAATTACCTACAAAAGTGACCTATATAGGGTACCCCGGGCGTACCTCTCAATAACGCAGACCACTGAATAGGGAAACTTACTATCCTATACACCTACTGATAGGCGCTATCCATACAAATTAACCGCTACTTCTATTGATTACAGCAAAAAATAACTATTTGACCGAACAGCACGCCATAACAGGAAGTGATGCGCATGCACAATAGCAGGAAATAAAACTACCAGAAGTACGATAAAATCCACGGGCCGCCGTCATCGACGCTACAGTTACAAGTTTCTCAGAAAGTTCACAAGAAAAGAGCCAAGACCCTCACAAGACACAAGGCAGGGCGGCGGTCGCAGGCACAATACACGAAACGATTGCGACACCCTCACGGGCTTCTTGGTTGTACCCTGACAACGGGAAGACAAGGAAGGCAGGACATGGCTGAGCATTTATTGATTCACAGAACAATTACAGGCGGTCTGGTGCCTCACTTGCCGATACACAAGTGACTAATATTACAGTCCCAGCCACCTCACCACCAGGAAGAGGAAAAGAAAGAACGGGCATCATGTTGAGAGAAGCGTAAGGCTCACGCGCGAGGGTTCCCACACAGGATCACCTCACATGGGTACACCAAACAAAGATTCAAGAGAAGCGAACAAAACAGCACAGGAATAGAAGCGTGAAAGGAAGCACAGTGGACACGGCAGAAACATGTCCCGAAGGCTTAGCTTAAACAGGGTCACACTATATAATCGTACGCTCAACTTATTGGGCGGACGCTCAGCTCGCAAGTCGTTGAAGTACTCGCCAGGAGTATCTTGGCTAGACTTTAACTGGGTAACCGCGGGACGGCCGGCGAGCTGCACATCCACACACAAATGGAACGGGCGAGCGACTGCACAGTGTAGCCCGGCATCATGTACCAGGACACCGCTGCTGCCTGCGTCAACCCTTTCTTTCATGAAAGGATTTACTTTGCTCGCAGAAATAACACTATGTGGAGTGTAATATATTTGTAGTGGTATAAAAACAAGTTTTAAGTGTTATCATACTGGCACTGACACCTGTCGCTCGCCGCAGCGTTTTTCCGCAACTTCAACTTAGAAAACTCGAGAAAATTGTTGTTATCCTCCTCGTCTCTAATCACCAAGACTGTACTGTAGCACGTAACTATATATCATAAAAGACAGAATAGGTCGCGTTATCAAGTGTTGGAACGATTTTCCAAAGGCAGTTATGACTACAGAGCATTACTCCCTTTCTAAATCTTGGGGGCATCCCTAACTAAATTTGAGGCCGCCGTGGCGCCACGCAGAAACTGGCTGGCAGTTTTTTTTTTAGCTTCTGTGAGCGGCCCTGATTTTTGATAGGGCTGTTTCTCAATAGAAAAAATGGAGAAAATGCAACACCATACCAGTCAAGATCCGCTAACTCATGCGCATACGATGCAGCTGATCATTTTTCCTTGATCACACTTCTTAGAAAAATCCAAATACATTGCTTGGTTTAGCATAACGATCGTTACGAATTCTACCATTTAGCACGAAGTGTAAAATCAAATAAATGCGCTATATCCACGCAAAGATCATGACAAGACCTAACACTCTTGTCTATATAGCACCAAAGAGTTCTTATACCGAAATGTACGTACCAGTACGCGCTACATAAATGACTCCATAAATACCTAACGAACGAATAAGTCGGGAGAGTTCAGAGTCTGCAGCGTGGCGGAACAGGAAGGACCGTCGGATGGACAAGCGAATTTTCCAAGCCCAGTTAGAAGTGTGCACACGAAGTAGCCGAGTTAAAAACCTTGGGCTGATTTGATTGTTTCCATGGTAGCAGAAGCTTAATCAGCATCAAGTGACAGAGAAACAACCATCTCGTGATCGAACGAAAAAATCAACAACTCGATCTCTGGGCATCGACGCCCGTTCATTTAACATCAAATTACAACGCAGCGAAGGCGACAACACCGCACGGCTCGTCTGCCAATGGGATGATCAGCTTAATTTACGGGGGTAAAAACGTAAACCCTCGATACCTACGTCTCTGGCTCACATACGCAAACTTTCAAGAGCCGTAAAAGTTCAAGAGCGTATATTCACGCCAAAGGGCCACGTCACCACCGGCGCAATAAGAGAGCCATAAATTGCGGCTGGTATTCGTGGCTTCCCACGCAACAATGAGCATAAATTTGATCACCAGATCAGCCTCGCCGAGACGAGGGAGAAGCAGCAGCACAGAGAGGCGCAATTGAGCTGTACGGAAGCAGCCTGACCGCAGCAACCGATAGCTATTTACGGAAGTGCACATATCGAATTACATCCGGCTGCTCTTTCTTGTCTTTCCGGCCTCTGGAACCTATGGTCATGCAGAAAGACACTGCCAGAGTTGCGCATAGGTCAGAGACAAGTGGACGTCCTGTAGTTATGCAGAGTAATAGTTCATTACACATAGGCTAGTCTAGAAAATACGAGTCGTGTCAAGTACCGTTAAAGTTCGTAATGATACACATAATTTAAGTATCCAAATTACCTCACCGTACATACGTATGTGAGGCCTATGCCCGACCGCTCTCACTTGTCTCTTTGCATGGCTTTACAAGGAGGTCATCAACAGACCTGTAGTATCTCTTGTCACCAATATTAGGCCATTGGCGACCGATCAACTAGGTACAGCACAGACATACGTACGGTATTCAAAAATTTTTGGTTTTTACCAGACTCCACAACATGTGAGTACCTATGTAACAAGAACACCTACCCAGATGAACGCTAGCAGTTGGGGTTGCAGCAATGGAACTTACGTTTTTCGAACAAAGAAATTTTTGCTTGAATGGGTAAGCGGTAATTTGTTTCATTTGGTTGAACAATCATTATAAGAAATGATCAACTTTACTGATTTACTCAATACGACAGGATAACACAAATTTAACAGAGGCATAATGTAAGTTTTTATGACATTAATAACAATTCTGTGCATCAAGGATAACAAACGTGCAGCAACTTCAAAGGCAAAATACGATGTAGGTAATAGGTACCTACCTATGAATCTTCCTCTATTGGTGCATTTCGGAGTTTCATCGAACTCGGTTCGCCTCAATTTAAAAGGGATAACTAAACCAATCTTGAATAATATTTTCTTTTTCCATATCTGATGTTGCATGGGTACAATGAATATTTCAGCCTCTGTTTTATACGAAAAATACCTGCATGTCTAGAATTTAATGTTCATATTTGTTGAGTATCAGTTTCCTATATAGGTACCTACTGAACATTTTCCAGGATGGCAAGTACTTTAATTGAAGTTTTGATATCAAATTGTTACGCTAACCGCAGTCTCGGCATCTACAAAAGAGGCCACGCTAATCGAATTTGACACTAATCGAGATACATTAATCAGAGGTTGCCAATATTTAGCGCGGAAAAACAACGCCCAGTCCTGGCAGATCGTGTTTACGACGAGTGATTAGAATGAAATCAACGTAAAGTAGTTAGCATGAACGTAATTTGTGCGTATGAAACTATGAGAGAAACTGAACATTTGGCCGCACGTGCGTAACTACATGGTACTACATGGTCTGTACAGCTCAAACAAACAAAGAAAAAAAACAAGGTAGGGTAGACATATACGGGGCCCTAGTGGTAGGTTTACAGGTGTAATTATTTACTGAAAGATTTTCTGAATTTCAATATGCACAGTTACTCGATTAACGAGGCGCAGTCCACGCGACTAAGCCAGACACGTAGAATATATGCAGCACCATTGAAGAAGATTGAAGACAAAGATAGACGATGTCGAGTCCTCATGCTCACTCTAGGGCAGCGAATGAGGAAACATCCTATCAGGTTCCCCCGTTACTGTTTTGATAACAACTCACATACGTTTGCAGAAAACAGCGGAACTATCCTCCATACCATACCTGCAGCCCAGCCTTCCCAAGCGAAAATTCTGGAAGAAATTACACCTTTTGTGATTACGGTGCACGCGGCAACGCATTTACATTTGCGTATCGCCACTTCGTACCTCTGCATGTGCACAATACAATAAATGCAAGCGCGCACGTCCACACTTATTCCAGGACAGTGAACATTTTCGCAGGCCTATCCAGGCATATTCAGATAGAGACTGGCACCGTATTAAATGCCAGGTCTGGGCCATAATTTGAGGCCCCACAGCTGCGAGCGAGTGCCGGCCCGGGCGACCGTGTGATGAGCTCACAATGCTGAAGCCAAGCGAGAGGGACGCAATGAGTGTCCAAGAAACACTTGTCGGCAGAATGCGAGGCGTGTGGAGGAAGGAAGGAGGGTTGTTTACCGAGCTACTGAGCAGTGCAGGGAAGTGTCTCGGCATAACGAGATTCTATGAGATAATGAGAGGGAGCGGTGGCGAGGGAGCGGTGGCAAGGGGGCGGTGGGTGAGCGGGCTACGCGAGAGGAGGCGTAGTAGAGAGAGAAAGCACGAGAAGAAATGAACTGTAAAGAACTTGATAAATGACGCTGATACGATGAAAACAGCAATGAATGCAAATGAGAGGCTTAATGATGAGCCAGCTACGTAAACAGCAGCAGGACAACAATGAAATTAACGCTATGTCTGCACAACAAGCGAGAGAACAATGGGTAAATGTAGCGCGTTGTCGACTTCGCGGTAGGTACTCTCGAATGATCGCTACACGTTTGATGCACTAACGTGCGCATTACGATCCATTTAATTCTCTATTATATTTTTAGGTATACACTGATCTTATGATTTATGTATTATAGATATTATAACAGTATATTGTTATGGAGGTAGTTTATGTCTCCTTCCGTGAACATTAGGCTATATAGCCTACATTTTACGCTTTAGAGGAAAGGAAAGAGCCATTTGGTACGTCGTTCCAAACGTGAAACCCATGCCCATGCAGGAGGGTATTATCGTAAAAGAAATATGTGTAAGGAAAAGCAAGCCGGGAAAGAAGAGAATGAACAGGACACAAAACAAGCAGTGGGAGTAGTGATCGCGGGACATAAAAGAAAGTAGGTACGGTAACCAATGATATCCCTCTGGGACGCTACTCCCCATAACATACTCTGGGTGAACACACACATAACCCAATAGAATGGGGCAATCCAACGCCTTTAACGGGCAGTACATACCCAATAGTACATCACTAAAAATTGGCCAGTCTGACTGGCCACTAGATGCCTTTATAGCTCAGAATTATCGAATATCTTGTGATGGAATAAGCTAAACTTAACTTAATACACAAAGCAGGATTAAATGCAAGCGCTCTATGTGCTGACATATTGCCATTGCGTAGGTACCGGTAAGTGGCAAAGAGGAAACTGTATCATACCTACTTCATTTACATGCATCGCGTAATATAGAGTCGCCGAGCAAAACACGTCCTACTTTCTCACCAACAGATACCCGAGGCCTGAGGTTACCAACTGAGGCACTACAATCCCACTAATAGTGAAGCGTACAGCGTCCAATACTTTACTAGTGGACCCGTGCGTGGAAAAAATTCCCGCAATAATCTATGTGTTTGCTCTCTTCTCTAACTTGCCGTTTCCACATTTTCCCGCTCACGCTTATTAGCAGATCTTATTCTCTTCTGTGATCTTTCTGCTTCAAGTCTTTCTTGTCACTGTGCCGCATAGGCGCTTCATCTCTCTCCATTGGTAGCACGTCTTCGTTCTTAAGACTGTAGTAGTCTCGTTCTTCTTTGACGTTCCTTATCCTCTTCCTTAATTAATCGTGCGTCTTCCAAACTAAAATCCTAAGTAAAACACTGCAATAAAGTAGAATGCAATTTCAGTCAGCTTATATGTGAGTGCACTGTATCCATGATACTGTCTTCTATACTCAAATATCTGCTTCATTGAAGTGCTGAAATTTTGGCCTCTGAAGCGAAATCTGCTCTTTCAGAGAAAGACAGTAAGCTAGAAGAAATAAATGTGTACTGTCAGGGAAATAATTGTATACTGCCCATCGTGAGTGCTCCGTTGATCATCTGCTGAATTTATACGTTGCGATCTGAGAGAAAAAAAATTATAGAATCGGACTCCAGAAGCTGCATATATATTGTTCAGATTGTTCATTGTTGTTGATTGTTCATTCAGATAAAGGGTAAAGGATCCCACTTTTGCCATCTTCTAGAATCTGGTCATCGATCTCTATGAAAACTTAATTACAAAATCTGCATTCTGGTCTACTTTTCGCCTATCGATTTCCTTAACAGCGGACACAAAATAACTAAAAAATAATAAATACACGAAGCGTTTTATTATATTGGGATTGCCATGCAGCAGAAGCATAGGTATAATGGACGATTATAAATACGGCACGTCTTGTTCTAGTCCCAGCTACTCTCTGGGAATGGGCCTGTTCGACCGTCGAAAGTCAGCTATCTATTCTATTCAACATTACCTGTGCCGGCAGTTATTAAAACCATACTCCGGGAGTTGCAGTTTATTGACACGTTGATAGTCACTGTAAATGAAAAAAAAATTTCGGTAGAACGTATATCTACTCAAATCTAAAGAAATATAGATACGAACATTTAATTAGAGACTACNCGATGAAAACAGCAATGAATGCAAATGAGAGGCTTAATGATGAGCCAGCTACGTAAACAGCAGCAGGACAACAATGAAATTAACGCTATGTCTGCACAACAAGCGAGAGAACAATGGGTAAATGTAGTGCGTTGTCGACTTCACGGTAGGTACTCTCGAATGATCGCTACAAGTTTGATGGACTAACGTGCGCATTACGATCCATTTAATTCTTTATTATATTTTTAGGTATACATTGATCTTATGATTTATGTATTATAGATATTATAACAGTATATTGTTATGGAGGTAGTTTATGTCTCCTTCCGTGAACATTATATAGATTCTACGCTTTAGAGGAAAGGAAAGGGACATTTGGTACGTCGTTCTAAACGTGAAACCCATGCCCGTGCATGAGGGTATTATCGTACAGGAAATATGTGTAAGGAAAAGCAAGCCGTGAAAGAAGAGGATGAACAGGACACAAAACAAACAGTGGGAGTACTGAATCGCGGGACATAAAAGAAAGTACGGTAACCAATGATGTCCCTCTGGGACGCTACTCCCCATAACATACTCTGGGTGAACACACACATAACCCAATAGTATGCGGCAATCCAACGCCTTTAACGGGCAGTGCATTACAAAGCCCAATAGTACATCACTAAAAATTGACCAGTCTGTCTGCTCACTAGATGCCTTTATAGCTCAGAATTATCGAATATCTTGTGATGGAATAAGCTAAACTTAACTTGATACACAAAGCAGGATTAAATGCAAACGCTCTATGTGCTGACATATTGCCATTACGTAGGTACCGGTAAGTGGCAAAGCAGAAACAGTATCATACCTACCGGTACTTCATTTACATGCATCGCGTAATATAGAGTCACCGAGCAAAACACGTCCTACTTTCTCACCAATAGATACCCGAGGCCTGAGGTTACCAACTGAGGCACTACAATCCTACTAATAGTGAAGCGTACAGCGTCCAATACTTAATTTACAAGTGGACATGTGCGTGAAAAAATTCAGGCAATAATCGATGAGTTTGCTCTCTTCTCTAACTTGCCGTTTCCACATTTTCCCGCTCACGCTTATTAGCAGATCTTATTCTCTTCTGTGATCTTTCTGCTTCAAGTCTTTCTTGTCACTCTGCCGCATAGGCGCTTCATCTCTCTCCATTAGTAGCACGTCTTCTTTCTTGAGACTGTAGTAGTCTCGTTCTTCTTTGACGTTCCTTATCCTCTTTCTTAATTAAACGTGCGTCTTCCAAAGTAAAATCTTAAGAAAAATTGCAAAAAAGTTGAATGCAATTCCAGTCAGCTTATAGCTATGTGAGCGCACTGTATCCATGATACTGTCTTCCATACTCAAATATCTGCTTAATTGAAGTGCTGAAATTTTGGCCTCTGAAGCGAAAAAAAATTATAGAATCGGACTCCAGAAGCTGCATCTATATTGTTCAGATTTCAAGCAAAAAGTGCATTCAGATAAGGGGTAAAGGATCCCACTTTTGCCATCTTCTAAAATCTGGTCATCGATCTCTACGAAAACCTAACTTAATTACAAAATATCCAACCTGGTCTACTTTTCGCCTATCGATTTCCTTAAGAGCGGGCATAAAATAACTAAAAAAAATAAATACACGAATAGTTTTATTATATTAGGATTGCCATGCAGCAGAAGCATATAATGGATGATTATAAATACAGCACGTCTTGTTCTAGTCCCAGCTACTCTCTGGGAATGGGCCTGTTCGTCGACAGTCAGCTTTCTATTCTATTCAACATTACCACTACTTTATCGTACCTGAATAGTGAATGAATGTGAGTTATTTCTGCTTTATTAAGAACAAGCAGTTTTATAATAAATTATAAGCGTAGCTTAATGAAGGTGTCGGGTGATATAATTAAGCGCACGCACGCGAAATGTGAGCAGTGCGCGCTAGCTGTTGCACGATACTACACGATGAGGTGCAACAATCAACACAAACTGTAACGTGTTCTTGGATATAACATATTTCATTTACGTATTTATACATTTGTATTTTTTATACCAACTTCTAAACAATGCACTTAGATAAACGAAAAATAGGCCAGGTTGGAGATTATGACCATGCGGTTACACTCTGTTCAAAATCGATAAGCGAAAATTAAACCAGGTTGCAGCTGATGGCAACGCAAGGATTCATTAAAATTCAATGCGAATGTTGCTGTACTAATTTTCAATTTAGACCACGAAGTCGTGTGATGGTCTCTCGACACTGTCATGGATCTTGATTTTCACTCTCTTCCCACAGTAATGTAGAGTTGACAATACGCGACCGGAGCAGGTGATCAACGAAGCATAGGATAAGATATTCTTTCTTCAAACCAGTGAAGGCAACAGGGTTTCAGTGCAGCCATTATGTTCTTCGATTACATTTTTTCCCTTGATGATACAGCTTTTTGGGTAGCAAACGAGTTCCGGCAGGTGTGATATCTTGGCGTATCAGTGATACGCTCAGGTACTGAAATTTTTTTGAGTGGTACTTCACTGCCTGATATTATAGAAGCTATTTCACTGTACGAGCCAACGAACGGAAGGAAGGACAGTAGGCTACCTACTGCTCAGCAAACTAAAACGGAACACGCTCACCCCTCCCTAGCATTTACAGGAGATGTTTCACAACCAAATGAACGAAAGTATCATCAATGGCTTATCGTAAATCCGTCGCCGTCATTTTTAACGGCTGGGTAGAGCAGTAGCAGGAAATGGCTGGAGAGAGGCGGGCCAGACAGGCAACAGTTACAAACAGTTCCCGTTGGCAGAAGCTTACGTAGCGACTTTTCATTATACAGAATTAATTACCTATACTTAGAATTAGTAGTCTGCTCGAGTTCCAAACTGATCGAAATAATTATGGGTATAATAGCAAAAAGTTGAAATCGATATCACATTGCAAAAGCGTGTCGGTGCTACGTTTTGTCGTCCGTTCTTCTTCGCCGAGTTTTTGCGTGAACAAAGCTTGTGTTAGGAATTGCGATTACACTCTCCAGTAAGCTCATCAAAAGGGTAAGGTTGCTACACACTCTCCCCGTCTCTCCTCACCTGCAGTTCTTCCATTTTTCCTAAATGTATAAACGTAACACCAAAAACCGAGGGCAAATCGAAGCCGGGACTTGGACTGCGCTCTGATAATATGGGACTTTCCGTCCGTCTATCGTCCAATGTCAATTCAAATTCTACTCTAATCTTCCGTTAAACAAAAGACCAATTATCTTATTTCAACCCAGGTAAAATAGAGGGCCTAGACGATCAAGGTTGTTACTTTCACTCGAAATATAAGGATTTGACGAACGGGTAACATCGAAAGCCAAATATACGATAGGTACCACAGATTACCAGTGACCGTACATATAGCCAGAGCGTTCTTGCGAAAGAATCCGCCGATTATAAATGACCTCTCAGCGTACACGGTGTTGTTTCAAGCAACACGGTTGGTACCAGATAAAACAATAACATGAAGAAAACTGATCAAACAGGATAAAATACTCGTCTTTTGTTAACCTACAACCGACTCAAACAGGTTCTTCTACAACCACAGCTTCACTACAAACGCTGTACATTCAATGAGCACACACAGAGCTGCGGTCACAGTTGGCCGCCCAGTAAAGTGGAGCTGCACCCCCACATCATCTGCACGCGCCCGCAGGGAGGGGCTCCCGACGAGGTATAAAACACACGCACGCCACCGACACAAAAATCATTTGTAGTTTCCCCAACTTTGAGTAGGAACGGAAGCCCCGCTCGACATGCGTCGGATGGCATTCTCCGAGCATCGACTCGCTCGCTGCCCTTAGTTGACGAGAAGAAAAACGAGTACTTTTGCTCTAAAAAGGACGAGACAGCAATGCGTACACGGGATAATGGAATCCCATCCTATTCCAGCTACCGCATCTTATAAGGGCGAGTTCGCACGTCATTCATAACCACGCGTTCGCTCATCCACTCGTCCGAATTTGTTACTGTGCTCTATTGCAGTAGGGTAACATGTCTAGTACCGGTACCCGTCCACCATGCTAGTACCCGTCCACCATGCTAGTAGCCGTCCACTTGGCTTTAAAAACTTCCTGTGTGAAAACTAGCGGTGCTAGAAAGCCGTACATAGGCTTAAACTGTAGGCTAAGCAGTACCCTACAGTTTAAGCCTATGTACGGCTCTCTAGTACTGTTAACTTTCACACAGGAAGTTTTTAAGCCCAAGAGGACGGCTACTAGCATGGTGGACGGGTACTAGACATGTTACCCTATCAGAAAAGTATATGCACTGTTTTTTTTTTAGTTTTAGATCACTGGAAAGTACACTATTTTTGTTTTATATCACTCGAAATTTGAACAGATTTCCGTAACTTGAGTTATCATACTAGCATAGAAAACTGATTTAACGGATGACATTTTTATAATTTGTTGTGGCTTTGACAAACAAAAGGTGTGCTGGCAACGACGCATAGCTATAAACATTCGGATGCATGAACGCGTTGAGATGCATTACGCGTGAACTAGGCCTTGAAAAAAATAGCACTGCAATAATTAAGCAGGGCTTGCAAGGGTACACATATGCACTGCACGCCTGTTAACCGATTTAATTACTAGTTTAGCCCACGGACAGTTAGCTATATACTGGACGGTTGGAAATGCAAATTCACTGAGTGGAGTTGTGGGCACGACAGAATATATTGCCCGTCTGTGTAATAAATAGGTATACTGTAGGTACATTATACATCGTGACTGTAGGTTGCTGGACGCCGCCCGATCGAGCTCGTAATAACGTAATCGGGTACGCTTCGACGACCATCCACGTAGTCCAGCTAACCGTGGGACGGGTGCAACTTAGCTTCAGTCTAAGGCATTTTTCAACTCAAACAGTATCACATCTACATATTAGGGAGAGGAATTTCCATGCATGGTGAACTTTCCCCAATAGCGTCTGCTGGCACGCTAGTATCACCATCAATAGCGCCGCTAGGTAAGTAGGTAACTAACAACTAAGTGTACCTCACTGAAGGGCTTCCAAACGGAACTGTCAAGAATTCTATAGCCTAACAACCTGTACAAGGGAGGCAAAAATGCTACTAAAATTAGTAAACGAAATACTGAAGCGCATCAACCGACACTTAATTAGCAGATTAGCCCGGAATGAGCAGAGAAAAATTACTGCAAGTCGACAACCCAGGCTATTTGAGAGTCCTCCTGCACATCAATTAATCAGAAGGAGAAAGTTACACAATGAGCTGCAGGGAAAAAGTTCATTGTAATGCGATAATCAATTACAGATTACTCGCAAGTCAAGCTTTATGTTATTGGCATGACATTCATCTGAATCCAGGCGACGAGAAATTAATTTAACACAGAATAAGCAACGAATGCAATTAAAATAAAGTACAAAAAACTGCATACCTACCATCAATACACCCCGTCTGGAGCTACCAGTAATGAACCTGTCAAAAGAGCATCATGTCGTGACGCGCTGCACGCCCCTCCACCGACAAAAATCGACTTTATTTTGTGGCTACGAATATGGGAGTTTCGGTTGTACAAGAATCACAGGGGTGTCACTTTGCTTTTCATTTGGAGCTTTCACTGGCTGGAATATTGGTTGCGCGCTTAACTAATCTCGCCCCATTGCAACATTCCTTCAATTGAATAGTCTTTCTTCAGCAGATAGTTCGATATAGCGCAAGCATAATAATTGCAGAAACGTAACCACAGTTTTTTTTTATTCGCACTCTTTCGTGGTTCTTTGTAAGCGGTACTGTGCTCTAAAGAATATCTGGCCCTTAGCTAGATACTTAATTTGCGCAACGTGAACTCAATGCGAAGAAATTTTTGATGCAGGATGAAAGAAAAATTAGGGATTCATTTGAGTGCTACGAGATATTTCAGACCTCTTCCTTGCTTGATTTTCAAAACTCGCAGTGCTAAATATGTCTTTAATCGATGTACAGGCTCCTTAAATTGGCTTTATTTGTAACCCCGCCTAATTTTCGCCTGTCAGACTTCAACAGGGCTTGACAGGATCGCTACCTACTCCGACCTGGACCGATTTTGACTAGTTTTCATCAGAGTGTGACACGAAAAATACAAATTCATAAATGGACGTAAGAACTTACAAACAGACATTGGAGTTTATTATGTTTTGATGACTTATAAATACATACTATGAACGCGTAGCAGCTCTACAGTGGGTGCGTTGCGCCGCTGGACTCTCAGCACCATAGGCCGGGAACACATTGGAGCAACAAGCGATGCAACGCAATTTTCGCAAGAGGCTTGTTGCATGCCGTCTACAGCTGTGCTTCGAGCTCGGCCTCACTGACGAGATGCAGCAGTAACGTGCGTTGTGTGTGCGTATGTACGTTGCGAATTCTTGAACGGCAGTGTGATGTTTAATTCGCAGACGTTCAAAATATAAGCGGACAAAATTACGAAACTGCATTTGAAAGCTAATAAGCGACGAAGTAATGTATTAATGATACTGTTTATTGGCATAGACACAAGCAAAACAGATAAGAATATATGAACAAGTTAGCGAGATTAAGCCCATGCGCTTGTCTAGGCTAATAACTCAATACCACACGTTAGCATGCGTGTTGTGAGTTTCAATTATTCATCAGAGCTTTCATCTGTAATAAAAACAGCTTTGCCTAATATCAAGAAAATAGTATTTACTCGTTAACGATAAAACTGATGAAGAGTAAACAATCAATACGAAATAGTGTGTATTTTTGTACGTCCAACAAAACAAAATACGTAAAGACAAATTCAACCCCGGTATAGTGACATTGATGGAGTATTTCATTCAATTAATACCACAAATCGTTCACTATGGTGAAGAATACGTATCATTTCCTATTGTAATAGAACTTTAAGTTTTATCTAAATAATTAATTCGCCTAAAACAAAGCTTTCAGCTCGAAATATATTATCTTTGGGATGTGCACTGGAACCCCACGACCTTTCTCATATTGGAAGCGACACGCTGATTGGTGATTCATTTTCACGTCAAGGTTCCCCACTACCGCAATCTCGGTCAACTCACTACAGAGAGATTTCAATTATTTTCGGCAAAATAATGGAACCATTTTGCAACACACTATATGAAGTATTTTTTCATCACTGATTGCTACTGAATTCGTATCATTGCTCAAGTAAGACTAAAAATCAGTGAACAAAATAAAGTTGTCTTAGGTTGCCAAGTACCTAGTCTTTTTGTTTATTCATGTACACGCTCCGCACTCTGCAGACGAGTTGCGGCATTTTATTTACAGCAATTTTCGTAAAGAAGGAGAAAAAGTTCACAATATAATAGCAAAATTATGAACTGCTGTTCGGCATTCATCTGAGAGTGAGTCGGGGAGCTACCGTCGACGATTAGATCTTTAGCTCATAGAATTTAAAAATGGAATGAAGTTTCCATGATGATGATCGCAACTTGTCATACTTGCGGATAAAAATAACTCTCCTTGTCAACAAATGTTTAGAATACATTCGCATTTTCTGGTGCCTATTGCCTAATCATGATCGTATCTGACGCTTGATAGCACACTTATTGCAATTAATACCATGAGAGCTGCAGGAGTTATGAACAGCTCATTAATGTCATGTATCATTAAGAATTTCGTGGGAAAAGTTAACACTTGTGATTGAATTGAGAGTGTGGCGGCTCCAGGCATATAGCTATCCATGGGGCGAAGTTACCAACGCCTGTTTATTTGACTGTTATAGAATCCAAGATTCAAACTTTTTTGTTGTTG
>LQNS02276925.1:18734256-18747890 GCA_001587735.2 Parhyale hawaiensis | reverse complement strand
CGCCCTTACCGCCCCCTTCTGCCTTACCGCCCCCTTTTACCACACCGCTCCCCTATCGCCCCTTTTAGCTCCAACGCCCCCCGAGGTTTTCCCAGCGCCCCCAGGGGGGCGCTATCGCCCACTTTGGGAACCACTGGTATAGAACTACCTACGTGGCCTACCTAAAGTATGCGTTAAGTTAAGCAGCCCCGGCGACTATATAGCTACGTCCACACCGGTACGGCTCATCATCTGCACACTCACGGACTCGCATAATAAAAATATTGGAAGATCGATCGACAGTCAATTCAATCACTTTCACTTCAGCCATAAAAAAATCGTTCATGCATCTCTGGATGCCTTTCAATTCATCTCAAACAGTGAAAAAAAAATCCTTAAATTTTAGATTAGATTAGGTAGCCAGCAGCACACGGACCAACAGGCCCATTCGCCGACAGAAGCCGAGACCCACGCTCCGGCTTTCTATGAGCTACTGCCGGCATGACTCATTTGGGAGTATAACAACAAACGAAGCTCAACGCCAACATGACAACCTATTAAACGGCATCATGGCCATGACGGCTGCAACATAAGGGAATGGACTGAACGAAACGAACTCCAACCAGAATCACAACCAAACAAAAAATAATGCCAAGAACATCAGCTGCTCACGGGCCTGGCGTAGACCCGTCAGCGCCAGGGAAGTGACGGACACAGCTGAAGGAAGAGACGCGCTGGAGCGGTACGGTACGTACTGCGAAAGTTCCGTCATGGGAACCCAGGGCCTCGCACAATATGTGCGGCCTACCAACCACTTCCTTCACCACCTATTGTGTTGCCGCACCAGAAAATTTTATAATATATAAGGAGTTATTGGAGCAGTCAATTTAGGGAACCGCTGCAGCGATTAATTGCGAAATTGTGGAACACGTTGAGTAAATTGGTCACTCCTCGAGTAACGGCTGTGGTGCGACACCCGGCAGTTTTGCTGTGGTGGCAAATGCACGATGAAGTAAAATGGCAAACAGAACTTATGTTACACCAAGTTCTATAACAAATATACAAGATGACGAATTGAGATTGCTCTCATATTCAACGCTTGTGGAAGGATAAATCTGTGATAGACCTACATTAAAAAAAAAAAGACACATCAACGATGTACAGCCGCGGGCAGATTTGCTCAGGAATTATAGAAAAAACGAAGCTTCTTCAATAATTGCATTTGTATAATTGTATCACAAGACAAAGCTGTGAATAATCAATAGCATGTTACCGTAACGACGGTAGAACGTGCGTTCTTCGAAGGATAGCATTGTTCGTACAACGTAGTTTATGAATTACGCTGGTCCTGTAAGGGTGAAGCTATAACACAAATGACACAAGCTAATATTGCGTATCATGCTATGAATTTAGTCCACTCAAAAGAATTGCGTACTTATTCGATACAACACAATGCTGAACCGAAAATCTTTTTCCCTCTTTGGTCAGAGCCACAACACACCATGCACGCGCCAGAATACAAATGCACTGCATATTGACCACAACAGCAGAACATCTAATCGCGTTACAAAACCAGCACTGAATACTGTCAGCTTACAAAATCCCACAGTTGCAAAAGCTCCCCCCCCCCCAAAAAAAAAAAAATAAAAGAAGCGCATTTTCCTCTTAACACTGGCATATATGCACTCCGACTGGACAACAGCTCAGTAATTAACTGCAGCATCAAAAGCGAAGGAACTCAAAGTGCGCGAGGAGACACGTGTTATGAGAGAAGTTGCGGTGGCGCCTCAACTTGCAACAAGCAACCCAATGCCGCTTTATTAGGAGCAAACTTCCGCAAGCAGGGAGGCTCGGGCCAATCGAAGGGAGCTCATCGCAAACGTTAGCAAAGGGAGCGTCGCAGAGCATGGACTTGGACTACGCAGGACTAATGCTGACGCATTCTAATGCCGAGGCTACATAAGCAGTCGCATGGACAACTGAAAACGAGGATGAGCGGCTCACTCGTCGCTCTCATATATACATATTTCAACTCGGTAGCATAGATACGGTAGGTATCGTGAAGAACAAGCTAGCTGCGCATCATGTTCTTGCGATTGTAGAGTGAGACCCGGCGTAAGCATGGCCAGACCATTCTAATGGTAGTTGTTTCAATGCGACGGCACTGCACCACGGCAAACCATACATGAACCTCGCTCGTTAATTATTTCTACTGAAAGCCACTCTGTACAGCAAAATTCTGCTTTCTTCAGTATCTTCTACTCTTAACTTTTAGTTGAAGCAAGTTATAGGGACACAAATTTTACAGGCGCATGAGACAAATTAGTCTGCAAGCTCGGTCACAACTAGTCGATGTTTGAATAGGTGAGGTAGTAACTTTTGAAAATCTGCGTACGAATAAGGAAAAACGCTAATAAATGCAAGCAATTTTACCAAGGTATGGCGAATATTTTAAATAAAAGGTCAAATTTGTAATGCATCTCGATATCGAACATGCAGCAACATCGTGACAAGACCAAACTACAAAAATTCATGCTTCACAGTATGGGCATGAAGCGAGCACATAGTTTTCTATCAAATCCAAGTGAAAAAAAACATATTATAGCATACTAAACACGCGCGAGGATGCCAATACAAGTTACAAAGAGGCACATTATTACCTGCACCGGACAGCTACTATCATTGACAGAAATTAGAAACACGAGCGAACAAGAAGTACCTAATGCCAAACCGACATATGAAAGTTCATATAAGTATAGGTACTCACAACGTCTGATAAGGCCGACTGACTAATATCCCAAGAACTGAGGTTGAGATAACAAAAAAGGTTTCCCTGCGACCGTACGAGCAATCCTTACGCTACTTATAAAGCAAAGATTGACTAAGCCGTTACTACTCCACCTCCTTCAATACCCCAAAATGCATCTTCAGCACAATAAGCAGGGGTTTCCGTTCCACTCGTACAAATAATTATCTCCCTTTCTTTTTCTATTTTGCTATAGCAATTTGAAACGCTAACTTCGTCCCTACATTAAATACCGACCGGCCCATGGGAATGATAGCTAGGTACCTATCATTATAATCACTAAATCATTAGGTATCAAATATGTAGGTTTAAGCCACCTTCAACACTGCAAAGCTGTTTCAAGATAGGAAAGTTCACAAAAAATAGTGCGATTCAGACATCAAAAACGAACCTAGAGGAAGACTCTGCCTAACGTGTAATGCGGCTTGTTCCTGACAAAGTCGTAAATACTCCACGTCGGCCAAGTTCGTAAACGCACCAAGATATTTGTTATATGTTCAGCAATCATTTCATCTAAAGAAAAGACAACAGAGAAGAAAGAAAAGACAACAGAGAAGAAAGAAAAGACAACAGAGAAGAAAGAGAAGGCGAAATACCGAAAATGTGGATTGCACCCGTGTAGTAGAATGACGCATGCATTTCCGGCAACAAGAGTTTCAATATAACAAATGATAACTTATACCCACATATAGCTAGCCCCAGGATAATGAAAGTTCAAGATGACTTATGTACTATCAGTCCTTTCCTAAGTCACAAAAAAAAGCAACTGATGAGGTATACCATAAACAAACAGTGGTCACACAGCACTAGTCTTCGCAAGAAATGATATAGGTGACACAACACGTCAAATACAAACTGAACAAATAAAAACCGCTAGAAATTAATCTCGTGAGCAAAGCGCTGCACAGCTGCACCAGTCCCTTCCAGTAGCAGCTAAGTACCACCGACTTCGCCAGCCTAGAATTAAGCGCAGCGAGCACAATTCCGCAGCGTTGAATTGAAGTGTAAATATTCGCGGCGGCGGGACCCCAGTCGGCCGCACGCACCGCGGCGGCACAATGGCGTAAAGCGACACCAAGTGTCGGAATATCTCACGCCCGGCGCTGCTTAACTGCCGTGGCATTGATGAGAGAAAAGGAAGCGGCGCCGCACAACAGCCGTCGTTGGCGTCCCATTGTACAAAATCAATCACTGGGCAGTCGCATCAAGGGCCTTCCATTGGCCACAGGGGCACGCACATTCCTCAAGCTCCGGTGACAGCACAACAGAACTTCCTCAAATATTTCGCACTTTGCGAGCGCCAGGTGGTGGGAAAGTGTGGGTCGGCATGCGTACCACTCGGGACTGTTACTGTGCTCGATATGTTTACAGTAAGCCAGTGTTTAGGGAATTGCACGCAAAACAGGAGAAGCGATACCACACTAAGCAGTGAACAAAAGTGTCTACATAGGTATACTTATATAAGATAATTCAAGCATCCCTAAATCAGTACTAAGCTGTTCTAAGGCACAAAAAGGAAGAGGCATATAATATGCCAAGATAAATGTGGAACCCATGCACGACAGTGTCCCCACACACGATCAACNTGAGTCATCTCGTGTGTCTACAACTGTCACTGTGATTCCAAAAATACAAAAGATGAAGAACTAGCAACGAGTTGTCAATCAAGCCTTTTACGTAAATTTAAGAAGCTATAGTTCGGAAATAACTCTTTAGTAGATATTCCAAAAAAATCGTCATCAGCAACAACAAATTACGACAACGCGCATGGCAGAGCAAGTCTGGAATGAAGAGGAAAAACAGACGAAAGCAAGATCAGCAGGAGTATTAAATCGGAAAGAAGCAAAGTCGGCACGAAAGACAGACGTCCCGAAGGCCTAACTAATGGATTANGCATGGCAGAGCAAGTCTGGAATGAAGAGGAAAAACAGACGAAAGCAAGATCAGCAGGAGTATTAAATCGGAAAGAAGCAAAGTCGGCACGAAAGACAGACGTCCCGAAGGCCTAACTAATGGATTAAACTTTAAACCAACTAAAAAACCATGGTTTAAATTAAAATAACCTACACACTCCCTAGGGGTCGCTGCTTCCCATAACATAGGCTAGGCGAGTTTTACTTACCCATCCCATACTCCCTGATGAGAGCAGTGAACACATGAGTTTGGCACTCGACAGCATCCGTTGATATGTGTTCAACCGAGTGCAGCACGTCACCGCATACTGATAGCTCTTCGCCTCTTGCACTAAATTAGTACAGTTACGTTCCAGTTCCAGTCTCTATACCCACGATATGCTCTGTTCCAAGGATGGCAAGGAAGCATACAAGTAAAGATTAGATAGGCGGCAGTAGACGAACCAATAGGCCCATTCCCAAAGAGACACCGTAACATACGCCCCGGCACTCTATGAGCTATTGCCATAAAGTGTAGTACCTCAGGATGATCGGCGAATCCAAGCACAAAACAATTTAAACAAATAGGCAGAAGAGCAAGTTAAAAACAGGCCGCTAAAACTATACAAAATTACTCCAAACGACGGAGAAATGCCCAGAATGCTAAGCTGCTTTCAACTCTCTCGCTCCGGAAACTAGACTACAGTTTGTACTTATTGGTCTCAAAAACTCTACTCTCCTTCAAATCAAGATCAAAATTGAGCAAAACCTAATAACACTTTCGACTGACTATAGGAAAAGACCGCACTGGTTGGTAAACGCGCATTTAGCGATACCGTCAGTATAGTAAACGAGTTAAAGTTAGACAAGAAGCCATCTAGAAGCAAGGTTTCCCCAATAAAACCGTGTTTAAACAATCTTATGGTAATAGGGCCATCCTATGCCGCTTGAAATACAAAAGAACTATTTACGCAGCCATAAAAAACATTGTTCTACAGTAATACTCTCTCTGTTCTGAAATAGTTGCTCCACAACCACAAATTTCAGAACATGGGAAGTAGAAGTGAGCTCTCGTCACGAAGAACTGGAAGCCGGATGAATCCCAAAAAGACAAGGTGCAAATCTAACGCTGAACCTGGTCCAGTACAATTAATGAACGCCGTACAAAACCCTACAAGATGCCATGCATATCGGGCAGTAACTCATACTTCTGCTCCAAATTATAGTGGTAACTATCCAATTGGGTAGGCCTACACACACGCAATGGCTACGTCGTCAGCATGGTATAAGTAACACTAGTAAGTATCGGAACCAAACGAGGCGTAGCGTGCAATGGTGTCTGTAGCACCGGTCAATGAAGACATCACAGGCACAGCGATGTCGTCAAGCTCCGACACAAACTGGCTACTGCCAACAATATGGCATAGCAATGCAATTGGCGCTACTGTTATTAGCGGCCGTCGCAGCGGGAACAGTACCAGTCGGTGGCCACCGCAGCAGGGCAGTACCGGCAGTAGCAACAATACCGGCGCAGCAGTCACAGCCACACCCGCTAATGAGAGCTCCTCGGAGCATCGTTCCGGCGGGGGCCGCACACTTCCGCTCCGCACACTCCCGCCCCCTCAGCCATCCATCCGCCTCCTCGCAGGCCGGCCCGCCAAGTGCGTAACGAGCGGTTCATAGCGAGAGTGAAGTGCACCATGTCAAACGGAACCTAATCTGCATACCACGATGCTGTCGCTGCCTTCTTGGTGGCAGGGCCTGTCTACTGCCGGGTGCAGTAATATAGGGAAGCTGGAAAGAAAGACTAGATGAACGCTTACGACAATAGGTAGTTATAGTAATTACTGCACTGTATCACTTCGCAACAACGCAAATATGACAGATTAAAATCAGAATCACTTGTTTGCCTGCTGGCGCGTCGATTGCAAGTCGGATTCAGTGATTACAGGCGCTTTGCCGCAACACTGGGAATGGAATAAAAGTTGACAACAGCAAACGACGTAACATATGTACAACAGTTAATAAGCATTAAGTTCCTCCACTACTGTCCAAACGGTACGTACAACTATGCCTAGGACCAAGAATGGCCCGATTAATTGACGTGGCGAGGGTGCGCTGAGCTAAGCATAAAACAGACTTGATTTGTCCGGGACGTCTGACAGGAGCTTTTGTCTCTCCACTTTGGGTCGTGTTGTTAAGAGCAGCAGATTATGCTGCCGACAGCTAAAACTCATTTTCTATAGAGAAATACTGCGTTTTCGGGAGTCTCCAGGGATAACGATTTAGGGTTATTGCCTGCAACTCGATCCCACGGTGCGAAACCAAGCACCCGTCTAAAGTTCTGGAAAAGTTAAACCCTAAAGGCCCTAACATAATTTGATTTCGCTTCGCCAGTCGATAGCGCCTCAACACTATTTCTATCCCTATATGTTTAAAACACATTAAAGCGTACATATTGCAATAGAGAAGAAAATAGAGAGCATGTGTTAACAGCTTGACGCCATTCACACCGGACTCTTTCTTTTTTATTATGTCTTATCTAAGAACAACATTCAAAAAGTTTTGTCAACAGGATAACAAAATTGATAGAGATACACATTTATTGAACCTCACACTTGATCAGCACACTTTCCTGTAGAGTTTACACACTTCTGCAGCAGTGGAATAATACTCTTGACAAAGCACTCAAGGGCACTCACAAGCAAGTAGTATGCTATACAGCTGGTATGCACCCGGCAGAGAAGAGGCTGTACGGGGAAAATCAGTGCCTGTGCGACTGAGAAACCACGTGGCGCGCAAACATTCAAATGCTTCACCAGCACTGAATGACGCAGCCTTCAGTGCTGCTGCCTCGAGAGGGCACGTAAAAACCACAACTTTATGTGCCGCGCCTCGCGATACTTGAGCTTCTATACGAAAGTTCAAAAGGTACCCCGCGCTGCTGCACACATAATGAGAGGCATGCACCTAGTAACCATCAGCAGCTCCATTACGTCGCGCCAGATAGCAGAAGACACAAACTACGTCATTAGACAATTGGAGGGCAAAAAAGGAGCGTCCACAGCACGGCAGATATCGCGCAGGCAGCTGAGATATCTAAGGCAAAAATGTTCGGCGGGACGGCGAAGTGCCAAGCGGGCAAGCAACGCAAACACCTCGACAAAAGGCCTCTCAATTGGGCAAAATTCTGGCACGATTATTCAGGACCAACGACTGTGGCAGCTATCAGCGGAGTAAGGCAGACCTCGCTAAGCTTCCTAGCCGTCGTTATGGTCGACTAACGAGCAAAGACCCACCCCAAAACGGCCATACTAAAGGGGGCTTTTACCGGAGCAAATAAGAGTCGTCTTAGGTGCAAAATTACCTGGCCAACACCAAACTTAAACGTGTAATTACACGAGAATTAGAGAGTGGAAACTGGGCAGAATAGGAGCGAAAGGCGTCCGCACAAAACTGAAAATAGCATTTCGGTAGATACAAGGTGCAAATATATATAACCCCTTGCGTCAGTAGCAGCGGGGAGTTGACAGGCAAACAAAAAAGTGCCTTAATTTGACTGTGCGATAATGTACTAAACAATAATTGACAGGCTTATCAGATGCGGAAATACCATCTCATAAAATACTCAGACACAGGAGAATCATCTCATGAAAATATTCTATGAAGAACACAATACCGCAAAGGTACAAACTATATTTCATCAAAAAGCTCTCAAGTCGTAAGTAAATGAAAAGGAAGTCTGACCGCAGCAGGCACCTCAATATATCTACATGTAGGTAGCTAAAACTTTAGTCATTATAGGCTTATATGATAGCAGATGCTAAGTTCGGTTTACTCGGTAGAACACTTATAGTGGACTACATACTGTAACTTTCTTCTCCTAACCACATTTGGAGCTTCAGCACGTACTACTGAATATGGGCAAACCTTTCTGTTGAGACGTTCGCAGTGTCAGGACACACTACTGAGCAGTGATGCACTTTGGGTGTAAAGGTGCTCATGTTGGACATTTTGTTTGGTAAAGCTCTCTGACCTTCACTTACAAAACTTCAATAATAATGGCAACGTTGCGGAAAGGTAAGAATTTACAGATATTCTGCCACGAATGAAGATAGTATAGGCGAAACATCGAGCCTCGTGTTGCCATCCGCATGAATTATCAGGATGAGCAGCAGGAAGTAGCCATGCGACGTACGATGCAAAACAGATTTCAATAACCGTGTAAACATGCAGATAATCACAATTCGGAATACCGGTAACTCATTTACAACGACCTCATTCAATGATCATGAACTATCTGTTCAAAAGAGCCACGTAAGCAAGACCAACCGCACTCTTGATGAAGGTAATATTTTCGCATCAACCAAATCGGTATTTTTTAAATTCTAATTTTCAAGTACTGACAATATTCAGCAAACATAATAACCAGTATTTTGTACGAGAGAAACTTACGAAACATCCCCACGACGATCGATGGAATTAATACTTATTTTTCACTTCGAGACATTTTTCCCATTACAATTGCAGGTAGTGCTAATATAGCTTTTATTATTCGGGTGTTGTTACAGCTAGTCACAACGTATGAACGTAAAAGCAGCACTTGGCAACTTAGAATGTTAAAAGCGCAGAGCTCCTAGCAGATTATCCTATAGACATTCATTGTAAAGAGCGAATTAGCGATACCATAAATGCATTTGCCTGATTTTATAGCGAGTACGAATTCCTGATGCACTTAAGGGGTACTAGGACGTACCTTACCCCTGCAAAGTGCACGAAACTTTTAAGATATAAGGCAGAAATGAATTATAATACTGCGTATGAAAAGGTACGTTGTAAAGGGACAACTACGCAGGCAGCATCGATACCTATACGGGGACTCCCGAAAACAAAACAAAAAAAAAATACGTCGTACTGTTAGTCAACACACATATTTCAGTCAATTTACGTGACGCGAGGATAACGACTTTATACTCAAACTTTCATCACACAATGAATTATAGTGTACTACTTTAGAGTCTGTGGTAAAATATAGAGTCGGGTATTATTGTAAGTCGTACTAAATACACGATAATGAAAGAGTATTATCGTTGCATGCAGAACCGTATTGCGTTACGATCAAGCTGTTATTTCACTTTTTTTCGCTGTTTACACGTTTTACTGATTTATTGAGTGCTTTCTTGAGGCACGAATCTTCACAGAGTAGGTGACTATACTGACAGGAGCGCACAGCTGGGTATCATGGCATGTCATAGTGAATTTTGTACGTCTAAAAAATCAAGCACGGCCCAGACAGAATAGGAGGGTTTGGCGTTTGCGACTTTCCAATTAGTTTTAGTTATCGGCCACCCATAGCCGTGTACGTCAAGGAAGAAGTATTTTCCAGGAAAGTGGACGATAAGCTTGTTAACAGCTCGCTGAAAGTGATTAAAATATTTACTCCGGAATGGCAGGGCTTTGTTTATGCATAAATATTTACAAAATACAAATTATGAGAAGTGAGCTTTGATTGACTTTTGCAGCACACGGAAACCTATGAATCATACAGAAAAGCGGACAGGAGTGATAATTACAGATAGTAGCAATCCGTTCAGGCGATCATGCCCGCGTGGGCAGTATTGTACCGGTAACCCAAACGCGGATCCATTAGCAAAGCCTCATCAGGTAACGGAATGACAGAAGCGTCCCTCGATCCCCTTACCGAAGGCTGTCGTTTTGTAACCACTGATTAATGTCAAAAAGCTGCACGACCAAAACCTTTGCTACTATAACGAAATTGGCCAAAATATTAGGCAGAGGCGTTACGATCATACGTAAAGGCGCGTTTCAATTATCGCCCAGCGGGACTACCAACCTACCGGAGCCTGAGAGCAAGCAATAACCTCAACTCGAGATGCGGTTACTGCGAGCGGCTCAATGTTGCAACAAGAGACAATCACAACGGGCGTCGTCATCTCGCCTATCAAAAACAACAAAATTTTGAGTTGCTCGCACCTTCATCTGCCGAGTTTTACTTTTTCATTTGCATATTTTTTTCACTTTCTTTATTGGAAATGGAAGTTTCTGGCTGCTGACAGAGTCCAAAGGCGCAATCGTCATAACACGTACGACTTTTCGGGCGGGCGGTGATTGCGCCATAATTTCTGAGAGGCGGCGGGTGACTCACTGACACGCTTGGCACAAGTAACCCAGGGGCTGTGATTGTACCACGACCTCGGGTGTCTTGAACATTACAGCTTCATCACGACTTCTTGGTGACACCTAATACTAAGTCGCAGCTCTCAATACTGCACGTTAGGTCCAGTCCACTTCACTGTATCCAAACGCTTTATTACCTACTTCCCTCATGGAGGTTACTTTCGCCGGGATTTGTGCGGTAATCTGTACTGTAGCGACACAACTCAAAAAGTGACTGACGGATCTCTATCAAATTTACAGTTAACTGTTTGGAATATCACGAGGAACAGATGTATAAATTTTTGTGATTATCCTTCAGTCCGTTTAAGCGTCTGACTTTCACTGACTGAACTCAAAAAGTTACAAACGGATCTTAATAAAAATTAAAGAACTATTAGGAATATCACGAGGAACAGACGATATGATGTTGGTGATGATGCGGAAGAAATCCTGAATTTTGAACCATTCTGCAATTGTCGTTAGCATTGTGTTGCTCGGCGGAGTTCTGCGCTTTCGGGATCCTTATTATTATTATAATAACATGCACTTTGTTTAACCTCCGTAGCCGCAACTCAGGCGTTCCAACAGAGATGAGTGTGTAGCATTCAAATACCACATAATTTGTCGCGTGGCCACGTGCGCTACTACGGGCAGGAAACCAGGCGTAAAACATACATAGTAGGAGACACTCGAGTGGACAGCCTCTTTCACGGCCGTCCACATGAGAGAGATGAGAGAAGTCCCGCGGACTAGGTATGCTATCTCGCTCGACAGTCCACCTCGCGGAACATAAAAGGAAATACAGAGAACCTACCTAACTTTACAATACTAACCTCGTCAGCAAAAACTGCGGCCATATGCAACATCTCCTGCGGAAAAGTACTCAGGTTTGCCCCTGGGGATAGGGCCCGTCATAATATACCCATGAGGGCTTTTCGGGGTGCGTCTCTGTTTTTTTTTTTTTTTGTTTCACGGTTGAAAACAGCACAAAACTACGCAGCACTCTAATGACGGCGCAGTTACAGCCAAGAGAAGTGCACCCGTAACTGCACCCTCTCAACAGCGCGCGCTATCTGATAGAACGGAAAACGAGGATGTTACCTAACAGTTCAAAACGTACTTTTCTACAACAGCAGTAAATTTCTACTAATTTGGATACGAATCAAGGGAAAATATATAAGAAAAACAACAAATTGACACGACATTCTTGCCATGCGCCATTAGCCCTTTACTTCCGTTTACCGGAGTCGGAGCGCGCTCGACACACCACGGCACCGCTGACACGATAGCTAAACGCTAAACTCCTCCGTCAACACGCAGTGAATTAGCCTACTGCTGGGAGGCACAACGGAGTAAAAATTGGATACTCCGTCAGCTAGAGCTACTTCTACGTGCACGGGCTACACTGCAGCCTGTACGTAAGGGCGAATTCTCCGTAACACTGTAATTGGCTGCAGTAAATATTGGGCGAGTCAATAATGAAGTAAATGCTTGCGTTTCTTAAGGAAAAAAATGAGTAAAACGCTGCAATGCAAAGGGAAAACATGTTCAAAGATTAAATACAGTTTGAACTACAAAGAAACATACAGTATGTTGTTTTTCTTGCGATTGGTTGCTCGCTCGCTTGATTGGTTGGTTTTCTCGATCTCCTGAATAAGGCGGTTGATAGCTTAGGATACAAAGAAGTAAATAGGTCACGCTGTTCCCGAACTACCGTATGTCATAGTCAGTCTTAATTCAAAGATTTGTAACAAAGAATGGAAAAAAGTGTTCTGCAGAGAAGGAGCGCCACATAAATAACACCTTAAATCCACGTTTTACTGTAGAGGCAATTAGTGGCTGCATTGAACGCCCAGTAAGACCCAGGGTACTGCAAACTGCAGATAGCAAAAAAAAGGACATTCGGACAAATAGTACAGGTATTTGTTACTGGTGGAGAGAATATATGCTACTGAATGTATTTTGCACGGAGGATAAATAGGCTGTACAACACGGAATAACTAATGACAGAATAAAGTAACTATTGTTTATTTTTAATAGACTTGCACAAATCATTGTATGAGAAAAAGAACAGCCATACATCATATATAAATATACCAATACCGACACCAACCTAACAACGTTAAATATAAGCATAGAGCAATCACTGCTGCAGTAGATACAGAATGAACAATGAGTAAACAAAAGCAACAGCGATTACAGCAGCCACGAAGGTAAAGAAAAGCAACAGCGATTACAGCAGTCACGAGGGTAAACAAAAGCAACAACGATTACAGCAGCCACGAAGGTAAACAAAAGCAACAGCGATTACAGCAGTCACGAGGGTAAACAAAAGCAACAACGATTACAGCAGCCACGAAAGTAAACAAAAGCAACAGCGATTACAGCAGCCACGAAGGTAAACAAAAGCAACAGCGATTACAGCAGCCACGAAGGTAAACAAAAGCAACAGCGATTACAGCAGCCACGAAGGCAAACAAAAGCAACAGCGATTACAGCAGTCACGAGGGTAAACAAAAGCAACAACGATTACAGCAGCCACGAAGGTAAACAAAAGCAACAGCGATTACAGCAGTCACGAGGGTAAACAAAAGCAACAGCGATTACAGCAGCCACGAAGGTAAACAAAAGCAACAGCGATTACAGCAGCCACGAAGGTTAACAAAAGCAACAGCGATTACAGCAGCCACGAAGGTAAACAAAAGCAACAGCGATTACAGCAGCCACGAAGGTAAACAAAAGCAACAGCGATTACAGCAGTCACGAGGGTAAACAAAAGC
>LQNS02276925.1:18628202-18645338 GCA_001587735.2 Parhyale hawaiensis | reverse complement strand
ATGTGTGCAGGACTCGGGGGCTGAGGCCACAGATGTTGTGTCCCAGACTGCGGGGCTGCGACACCGGAAGAAATGAAGTGACAGAGGGTCTCCGCAGCTGCGTGGACAGTGCAGATGTTGAGCCAGACTTCCATAGCTCCAGTACGGTGGAAGTGACGCAAGTGGTGCAGCACGTCACCTCTGACCGAACCAACTGTGCAGCGTGAGGTCATCAATATCGGCAGCAGCTGGACACTCTAAAACAACAGATGCTGCTGGGTAATCCAGCAGTCTGGTCGCTTGAAATTGCCAGTAGCGCCTCACGCGTCCAGCTGTGCAGTTTGCTATGGATACCCGACTATTCCTAAATTGACTTCAACGGAAAACCAGTCGCAGCTGTGGATACCTGGCTCTATCTATGGAAGCTAGCACTGAGAAGCTTTCATATTTTCGTAGATAGTCCTCCGAAATGGATCTTCTAAAACTATAATATGGAACTTTTGGAAGAAGCACATAAGACGCCGCCATACTCATGATCTTCAGAGAAAGAAACAATGCGCAGCTTTGATAGCGAAACGTCTGACATCCACGATCTAAGGAGATACCGTCAGTAGCGCCGAGTGTAGCAAAATTCATAAACAGAAAAGAAGTTTTTCAAAGTCACACATAAGTAACACACAGAGGACAAGGGGGAACGCCCACGGCTATGAGAAGAAAGAACTTGGGATATTCGCAGAATTCAGAGGCGTGTTGCAATCAGACGCCGGTGTTACCCTCGCACCGTGTAGCGGTGAAGGAGACGCGATCCCAGCGACCCCAAAAACAGCGTTGTTTGGGTGCATGAACAATGCTCTCAGAGCCTTATTTTGGTTATTTTATAACGTAAAAAGTTGAATAAACTCCTTAGAAGTGCTTTAAATGGAAAAATTTAGCCAATATATGGCAGTCGGGGAATATTTAATATATTTTCGAGCATCGACCGATCACAATGTCTACAAATCAAATCAATGTTTGTAAACAAAGCCAGCGTTACCTAGTTCATTACCCGACAATTTTTTAGATTGCCGTGTTATTTTGTGTTGCCACATATGCAGGAAAATCATTTCTCCTACGCAGAGCAGGAACACGTACAAGTTAATTTCCTTTACATCTCTATTATCTTAATATTTAATAAATTAATATTAAACCACACGATGACATACGTTCTCCGGCGCAAGCGCACAGGACAGTAATGCCTATTTTAGATAAAGGAATATTTCTGGACAAGAGGTAATGAAGTTCATAAACTCAGCCAAGACCACCGTGTAATTAAGACTCCTTGCCTATATAGCTACTGCCACTGTCTGATAAAAGACGAGATACTTTCACTCAAGACAAGGGACACGGCGTTGCAGGAAGCTTACAGCTCACCCAACACGGGACCACCAAGAGCAGCAGCAGCAGCAGCAGCAGGGAAGGTAGAAGGTACAACTGCTGCCACAGTTGGTCGAGACAGAAGCTTAGTCGTGCTCAACTTGACAGTCCAACAGCCGCCGTGCACCGCCTAATGAGCCTCTGCTGGTGTATATGCGCGGCCTGCGTACGTACGGCAACGCCCACGACAATTCAACATTGCGCGTCATCCGAATGGATCCTCATATGGACTTACACATAAAACACTACGCATGCGCAGAGAAATCTCTAACGTTAAGTTTGCACAGACCTTTTAAAGAGGTAAATATAGACAGGAAACCCAAAAGATTAAAATCTGAGTATAAAGTTGTCAAAATAGAAAGTTCTCGTTGTGAATTGAGCAGGTACTGTTTAATATCTCTGGCTGGGTGTAGAAAAGCAGTATTTGCTACGTAACCTTAAAGCTTAAGTCAGACGACCGCATCAATGAAAGCTTACGAACGAAATTTTATTATTATTATGATAAATATTATTACTGTATAACATTTCAAAACGACAGAGCAGTCGAGTAAACCAACGCAACAAGACAAGCTGAAGATTACCTACGGAAAACACAATGGTCTTAAAACCAAGGATATTTACGAAACGTAAATACGCCGTTGAAGAAAATAGTTTACCGAGGAATAACATATAGGCCTACATAAACCATTTATAACACAAATTCCAACTTGATGTGATCACATCGCACTCTTGGCACCGATCACATGGTGCGTAAAATCCAGCAGTGAATGCAACTGTGAACGCGTAAACTCCAAGTTGAACGAGTTAAAAAAAAACCTAGGGGACGAAACCTGAATGAGAGCCACTCAAGATGTAATATGACGTAGTACAGTTAAACTGAGCCCACTAAACCTGATTTACTCGACACTGGGACGGGAACGACGATTTCACCCCTTTGAAGCGCACGTAGGGTATCTTAGTCGTAGTAGTAGTAGTAGTAGCAGTTTTACGGAGCACGATTGAGTTTCAGACCGTCTCAAAGTCAACTGATTCGAGACGAGCGCCTGAAACTCTGCTTAAAGTTCCGAAGCCAATGTCCCTGCCTGAGTGTTCGGCCACTCGTCTTTGCCGCGCCAATAGTAGCGCTTTTAATTTTTTACCAATGATACAAATTTGGCCCACAAACAGCAGCAACTCAACGAACTGGCGCAATGCAAGCTCGTTTCTGCATAGTTCGTCTGCGCGTCACCAGTTCACACTCGTCCGGTTTCTGCGCTGATCGTTCTAAACTAGCACGGACTCCCTCCACCTCGCCCACACCCACGAATCGCGGGTCAGTGATGGCAAAAATCCAGCAAACCAAAATTGTAACTGGCAGCTCAATGTGAGGGCGGAGGCGTGGCGAGGTACTCGTATACAAGGATCGTCCTGCACGGCGAAAAACTCCCGTCATGCAACGATGCAACAAAAGGCAAGTCCGGCAGCACAAACGAACCTGTTAGTGCCATAAAAGCCACGGGTGGTTCAATGCCAACTAAAGAAAAAATATCATTAAAAGATCAAGAACCCATCTACAAACTTTCTGAATCGGTTCACGATGACGCAGCAAAACGCGTCGTGGTGAAACAAACTGCCCCATTGTGATGGTAAAGCCACACAATACCACAAGGGGTAAGGCCGTTACCTACCAGTTTCTGCGCCAGACGGAAGACTACGCTACTGTATTCCAAATCTTGACCGCACAATTGAAACCTCTTAGCACGGCTGCGCGGAGTGGGAGATTAGGCTATTCCACAAGTCGAAGTCTGCGAAAATGGGCCTATTTTGTTAAAAATTGGGATTCGAAGTCGGAAGTTTTTTGTGTCCAAGGAATAAAAGTTAAGTCATGGGATGAACTCAACTCAGGAGTTTGAGCCGGACTTTGTCGATTTCCGAAACCTTGCCATTTAGACCATTGTTCTACGCAGCAATAGATCAATACAGATGTTAGGTTAAGCCTTCCCAGTCTCTATACTCATTAGTGGCGTTTCGAAAACGAAAGCAAGAGACATGTAGTACGCCGAGAGCAGCGTAGGAACCGCGATCAAGAGTGTTTCCGTAAGGGATGAAGGCTCGTGACAACAATTCGGAAAATAAGACGATCAGCATCAGTAGAAACGTGAAAAGTACAGATGCATCAAGTACCAGTAAGCACGAAGAGATTAGGTCCCGAAGACCTAGCTAAGGCAAATATAACCTATGATGTCCCGTAAAAGTAACACTCCCCATTACATATGATGCATTAGCAATTAGCCTACCACCTCACCTAAGTGCGATAGGTTAGTGCAGTGGCTCTCAACCGGTGCGCCGCGGCTCACAATTAAGTGCGCCGCCACCCATTGGTTAGTGCGCCGCCAGTCACTGGCCAATTTGCTATAGTACCTACCTATTTGGTTCTTCAGAAATCTCCTGTGATATCGATGACTTTTTGGTCTAAGATTCAAAAATGTTCAAAACCACTCATGTCAGATGAAACAGAACGTATCACGTTATTTAACCTGTTCCATTCACACGATTCAAAAAATCGTAACTGGTCAGGCAGGAGCGTCGCCTATTTCCCATACTAAATTAGTGTGCCGCCAATGGAAAAAGGTTGAGAACCACTGGGTTGGTGAGAATTAGAGGAATACAATCCCAAGTAAGGGTTTCAAGACAGCCTGGACAACGTCACACTATAAGTTTCACTGTTCTCTCCACCATAAGCCAAACCTGTTCTCATCTGTACTTGACGACGGTGCAAGTAGGCCCCTAACCACGTGAAAATAGAACATTTCCACGATAATCACTATTCACCTTGCGTTNACTTTTTGACTAGCTCTAGCTACGCCTATTCCATACGGAGAAGCCTCGGTGCCGTGCCTCATCCAAAGGCTACGCGACTATTCCCTTTAATCACTTCGACAGTTAGATGGAAACATCAAAGTATGTAGGGACAGCTGCACTACTTGTGCGGGCGTAACCCGACCGGCACCGTTTACTGTCACCCCAGCGAGATACCAACTGAGTCTGGCTAGGATAATCCTGCCGGCATATGGTATTTATCAATGAACTTAAAAAAAATTACCTTCCACTGAATGATCAGAAGCTCTTTATAAGCACTGCAGCAAGGCATTACAAATACCAGTGGCAGTAAAAGGAAATGAGATCCATCACGACCGGCAAGCTTCGGTTGTTACCAGCAGCCATCACTAAGCATAGGCCTATTCGAAAAGAGAAAATATGACAGGGCAAAAATCCCACGCAGTTTCTGTCTACTTGTTCCATCAAAAATGTGAGAGAGAGAAAAGTTTGACAATACGAGCTTAAATTAATGAATTCTATGCAGGACACAGAGACAGCTGCGGAAGGCATAGCCTACCTACGCCGTGCACAAGCGGGAAACTTCAGGAAATGCGTCGCGTCGCATTCTAGGAAGTTTTTTTTTTTTTTTTTTTTTTTTAAAGCAGCACGTGAGATCGTCAGAGCAAACTCAGCGTGTGAATAAACGGGATGCGAATATGTTTCACTGGGTCCCAAGATTGAAATTCCGTACCAACACCCTTCGTGACCGGTCAAAATAGACTAAGTCAATATAGATACAGAGATAAGTTATACGAAAAATCAAACATATTACAACGGAATCCAGTAAATAAATATATCCGTAGGTCATCACTCATCAATGGCAAATACAAAGGTTTGATGAAAATCTGGTGCTTCGCGGCGCACACACACACACTGCAGGCAGCATGGGGCCCGAACATCACATAGCTCCACACGTAAAGTGTTGGCGGCAATGTGCATCACTGCTCACGACAGCCCTGTAATTTCACTGACCACAGCACCACCGTAACTCCTAACAGCCGAGTGGCTAGTTCTCTTTAAGTTGTAATTAGGTAATGTTGTTTCGGAAGACATTTGATTTTTATCTGTCGGTGAAGGGTTAATATAAAATATCGAGAGCGTCACCTGGTGATCATTCATGAAGCGACTCAAAACACGCACGAGGAAACAAATTTTCCTTGCCCCCCCCCCTCATCCTCCCTCCCTCCCTCCTCCTCCTCCTCCTCCTCCAGTCAGGGTTCAGCGGCGGTAAATGAAGGCATATATGCGCCACAATATATCATTTATAGGTATTAGCCGCTTAGTTCATATACACCAGTGTCACAAAGTTTAGCTACCGGAAGTTATTTAGGTATGCATTACCGGCGACTAGGGCTAGGTGGCTCAAGCTAGCAGCCAAAATCGCCCGCATACGGTATTCTGCAGCACAATTAATGGGGGCAATTGGAATCGAGGCTTTTCTGGTGACGCAATTAATCAATCAACTTTATTAGGTACTCACAGGGTGGTACAAGTCACACTTACAATGGATCATGTGCGACGCTACAGGCAAATCTAATCATTTTTTATACGAAGGCAATAGCTCATAGAGTAGCCGGTCAGAGCGAGCAGCTCTGCTCTCTCTGGAAATTGATCTGTCAGCTATCCAATGTATAGCTATATTAAAATAATGCAAAACTAATCCATTCCAAAACGACTGTTACGTTTAGCTTATAGCCTACGCAAATATCTACAGAAAGGAGGACGAACGAACGTCATACACAGGAAAAATATCAAATAACTAGGTAGGTACTGTAGCAAAGTACAAGAGACATACCTAGCCTATAGCTACCGTCCTGAAAGTGAAAGAGTACCATAACCTCTCAAACTTTCGCCAAATTATAAAGTGATTTTGATGAGGGCTACTGCGCTTGTGTAATAGCTTACGAGCTGAAAGCACTTCATTATTTTATTTCGAAAATTACAATGTTCAACAGCAATGTGTTAGGGCGCATTTTCATTTTTCAATGAATTATCATATTACAAAAATCAGCTGCCGGCATATAAACACAATGGGACACCAACCAATCAACTACCTAGTAGCAGCTGCTGCCAAGGTGCGAGTCCCGCTTATATATGTAATGCAAATGAACAATAGGTGCAGTCTGCCAACTGTAAAACTAGGAAAAATCCCGCACTTAAAGCACTTACATTTTAGCGCCTGTATTAAACATACATACATACAGAAACAGCACAATTAGCAATTAACGTACCCACACGCGCAGATGTGGACAGCAGGCACAAAAGGACTAATCCAAGCCAACTCTCGACCTACGGTATTTCTGGCATCTCGAGGGTTTTACGCAATTTACGACGTTAGGCTTTCCTGTTTCTGACAAAATGAAATTGATGCCACATTTTGTTCATTTATAAATGTATCACAAAGCAAGGAATCCCATTCGTTCCAAAAATTATTCAGGAACACAAGGTCCAGTTCAACATGCAATACTTGGAAATACTGTGACAATTCTAGGTACCTTTTAATGAGATGAAAGAGCAAAGAATTTGAAAAAAAAGTGCATGATAAAAATGTTAGCATATAAACACTTCCCATGCATTTGATTCTCCTTTATGCGCAGGGAGCAAAAAAAAAAATACGAGATAAAAAGAAGCTCGGCTGGAAGGCGGCGACCAGCGCGAGCATTTATGACCGACCAATATTAATGAGTTTTACTGCCCTCTTAAAATAATAAAAGTGGCGGCGTCTCCCCACAACCGTGACGTAATTAGGAGCGACACTTTTGACACAAAATAATCAGCTACGGTTTGGAATAGAAAGGCACCAACTATTATATCCACGTGAATACTACATTACGTTCAGCGAATTTTTCAAGCTTTATTTTATTCAAGCTTGTCACAATGGTGTGATGCGCCTGCCAGAGGACGCTCTAACCTCCCTCTCGAATATTGCATGACTTAGCGCAGCACACCGCGAGTGAACTTGGACCGAAGCTGTCGCGCGGGACTTGTACGTCTAACTCATAAAATGGGGCAAATGTGCAGCAAGCAGACAACGCGAATGCTTCACGGTTTTCTTTTTACTAACGCGTAAGTTAGAAGAGGAAAATACTGGTAACCAATGTGTTGTTCAAATATCTGGGAGCTACATTGTCGTCGATGACGACAATGACTTATTTTCTGCAGAAAAAAAAACGTACTAATTCTGATATATAACAAATTTTCTGCACAAAAAAAACGTACGAATTTTGATATATAACAGAATACTAGAGCTGTAGATGATGCACTCACACATCGAAATAAGACTGTAATACTCTTCCCGAAATTTCGGAAAAACGAAACAGTGGAAACTTTCAAGCATCAAAAAAGACTGTCGCACTATCGTGTTGTGCAACGGCCAAGTCTCTGGGAAGGAAAATATCCTCGTACCCTCAGCCATGGCAAATCGCCCTCTACCGCACATGGGACAACGAGAGCAGCCTGTGGGTAGACTGGCACAGAAAAAAAAAGAGACGAACTGACCTCAACCGCCGAAGAGATGACCACATACGACACGAACAAACTTTAGTGTTACCAGAAGTCCAGAACTGGCGCCCGCACACTGCCACGCACAGTTGGGGCAACGCAGTAACAATGATCAATTATAAAATCAAGGAATCCGATTGAGAAGGGAGATTCCACATAGGTACATATTAAATTATTACATTTATTAAAAATATTTTTCTTGGCGACTAAAGGATCAGCGCGTCTACGCCCCCCGCGCGGCAACGTCGAGTTCGACTGTCAAAAACTGCCAATGAATTTTCAATGGATGAAGCACTCGATCGTTGGGATTTGAGATGGGAGTAGAAGTCAAGTTGGCTCTGGCCAATGCTACTTCTTCCTCACACTACCAGATCTTCAGAAGTCTAGAAATAAGGCGAAAGAAAATATAGTTCTAGGTGGACCTACTTTATATACGTAAAAAAATTCTTATTACTCCGAAAATTGGTAGCCGAAATTTTAACCTGATGAATTTCAACGACGGTTAATAAAGCAGCGCCGTGGGTAGTCACCAACTATACACACCAGCCCCACATTCGCATGAGGCGAGCTGTCCTGCGACTCTCGTCACCCCCACACACAAGCGCGACTAGTGCACGCAAGCAGACACGTCGAGATCGTGACATGAGAGCGCGGGATCACCAAGTGATCACTGTATATGCACGGCACATGTAAGGAAATGCACTACAGCTGAAGAAAGCTCAACTAAATTTGCAATCATGACCGAGACTATAAACAAACGAAAAATGTTTCCTAGCACATAGGCAATCTACAGATGAATCTTTGGTTAGGAACGACAACAAAATGTTTTCAAATAGCCTAAAGAGCGCCAATTGTCACCAGCGCTGAAGTCAAACGGAAGAAATAACAGATTTGTTGAGAAAAATGAAGAAACCTCAGAAGTTTCCCTACATAACAGCTCTACATGAGCTGAGTGACCAGGAAGTAATCGAACTAAAACTTTTCATAAGAAAACTAATGAAGCTAAAGAATCCTGGGTTGTTGCACGTAGGCTAGCCTATATGCAGGTAGGTAAACGGGGTGAGGAAATCGGATTCCTTTTTGCTAAGCTTGTAGGTCTTGTAAGTTGATTCCAGACAGTAGGTACGTACGTAAAATCTGACGGCGTTCGCTCTTCCTCACTTCAACAATAGAATGGATCCAGTGCTAACGCCCACCTATATTGTCGGCAATTTTCTTGATAGTGATTTGACGATCCAGAACAGGGTCCCAAGTAGTTATAATGATGACTCATTTCGGTATGTTGAGGGCTACAGCAAAGTACCCTATTTGTGTTCACTGATGTGCACGCGGTCGACTGAAGCGGCTGCACCGCCGTAGAGGCTCTGCAGTGCTTATAGCCTACTTTTGTCTACCTCGAAGGCCGACCATTGAATTTTGCTGACGGATTCGGTTAATTGGAAATCACCAGGCTTACACAAAATTCAATTGTGCACAGAAATTTCTGTGTCGGAAATTCAATAACACCTGTATACAGCAAACTATTCATCAGGTGCATGTGACATATTCCGCAAATTTATCCTTATTTTCGCGTCGCTACTCTGCTCTAGCAATACAAAGAGACTACTGTATACGAAAAGCAATCAGATACAATTCTCGATAAAAGTTATATTTAGCATTGGTACTGAAAAACATTAACATTGCTTCACTGTGCGAGCGAGAAGCCTTTCTTGAACCCGAATTTCAAGACAAAATTGTTTGTCAAGAATTAAATTTTAGGAAAGAATTCCGTTAGATCTCTAAACCTGATTGAATTCTTGACATCGCTGGGCCCTCATCGACATAAGTGAGCGAATCTGGCGAGTTAGTGCTGGCAAGTCGCGGTATATTGCTGAGTGAAGATGTGCGTCTTTGTAAGAAATTAATATGATCTACAATAGGCAAACAATTGTGGCAGGAATGAACGGCTAACGACGCGCGTAGGCACGTTGCCACGACGCATGTACACATTGTAGCGCATACGACGCATGTGTACAGGCATTGCGCCCGACCCGTGTAGAGTCACCATAGGAATGAGGCACGCGTGTGCCATGCCTACATGCACGCGTCATGCGCCGTGCCTACATGCACGCATCCGGCGCCGCGCCTACATGCACGCGTCATGCGCCGTGCCTACATGCACACATCCGGCTCCGCGCCTACATGCACGCGTGTGCCATGCCTACATGTACGCGTCGGACGCCGTGCCTACATGCAAGCGTCATACGCCGTGCCTAGATGCACGCGTGTGCCATGCCTACATGCACGCGTCATGCGCCGTGCCTACATGCAAGCGTGTGCCATGCCTGCATGCACGCGTCATGCGCCGTGCCTACATGCACGCGTATACCATGCCTACATGCACGTGTGTACCATGCCTACATGCACGCGTCATGCGCCGTGCCTAGATGCACGCGTGTGCCATGCCTACATGCACGCGTCATGCGTCGTGCCTACATGCACGCGTATACCATGCCTACATGCGCGCGTGTACCATGCCTACATGCACGCGTCATGCGCCGTGCCTAGATGCACGCGTGTGCCATGCCTACATGCACGCGTCATGCACCGTGTCTACATGTACGCGTGTGCCATGCCTACATGCACGCGTCGTGCACCGTGCCTACAAGCACGCGTGTGCCATGCCTACATGCACGCGTCGTGCGCCGTGCCTACAAGCACGCGTCGTGCGACGTGCCTACATGCACGCGTCGTGCGCCGTGCCTACAAGCACGCGTCGTGCGACGTGCCTACATGCACGCGTCGTGCGCCGTGCCTACAAGCACGCGTCGTGCGACGTGCCTACATGCACGCGTCGTGCGCCGCAAGAAGCATAACTGTATGATAGTAGAGTTCATCAAACAATCACAAACCAGCAGTGCTTCATTAAATGCGTACAGCCGTTGCGAAGTCCCACCAAATCAATGTTCACTCACATTCAGTGCATTGAGTTAGGGGCGAGAATTTTACTCTGAATAAACGTCCCTATGCCTGGCAACCTTGGAAAAAATTTTATACTTATTTTCTCGCACCCAAAAAAAAAATCATAGCTCAGACGATGATGACAAATAAAATCTGATACTAATTTTTGCGCACCAAATTTAGGTTGGGCTATGAATGACACAAAAATATAAACAGCTTTCGCATCCACGTACTAAAAGGTCATCTGGCATGCACAGGCGGAGGGTGCGAGCACCGCAGGTTGAGAGAATGAGAGCCCCTGTTAGGAGGGTGGGCTTAGCTGCAACGCTGCCGGACCCTGCCTGCAGCCTACGCTGACACGGTATTGCCGAAAGCAGTCATGGCGGTCTCTTCCATGCAGTACATCGGAGGTCTGGAGATGACAGCAGCCGCGTTTCCAGCACCTGGCAGTCAAGCTCGATATTCTAATTTGCTATACCTTCATATTCTTGCACAGCGCTGCAGACCATCAGTTTCCTGCTACCTTATTGGTATTAAAGCCTATCCTCAGCCTTAGAAAATTCATCGGCGGTGATCTTAATAGGTTTCTGTCGTTAAAGAATACAACTCATGAAACCGATGTAGCATTCCAATCTATATAGACTCGTACCTCCTTACATATCAGCCTATATACAGGCTCGATAAAATTTCATTTGCAACAGAACGTAAGAAACAACTGATTGATGCTTCCAATAGTGGAATAGTTGAACTTGGAATGTTGGTAGCTAATTCCGTATAAGATGGTGTTATCTACATCTGCACGTCCCGATTCATTTCATCGAAAACCCTTGACGTTTAGGCTACCATGTTCATGATAAAACAAAGGACAAAAATATTAAGTAGCCTGGCTGATCCAAAGAGCTACAGATCAGCATAACAATGAGCCATAAATAAAACCCAATGAGCTACCTACCAGCTTCTGATAAATGGTGAAGTCAATTTGACCGCACCCTCCACTAGGAGACCCATACGCAGATATAGGCCAACTGGCCCCAGAATAGTGAAGTATAGAGCCAAAAACTCTACTAGGACCGGAGCCTTTCGTAACGGTCAGTGATAAACAGCAACTCCAGAGACAGGCAGTTCAGAAACAGACACGACCGGCCTGTGAGCGCTTGAGAAAACAAAGGTCACATTACAGAGCTGAGGTATTTAGAGATCACCACCCTGAGTGTCGGATATACCCAGCACAGCCACGCCTTCGGTAAGGGACGAGGGCCTTAAAAAGCAACTAAAACCTCTGCAGGAATATGAGACGGCGAACTGACCCCACAGCCCAATGAGCTCTCCAGTCCAAACCACGGGGAAGAAGCTCTTGGTCTTAAAGATTGGGGTTTAATACTTAACTAGCGGGACCCGTGGAAAGTCCACGGTTGGTTAGTTAATTTTCTCACTTTTTATAATGAACCAATCATAAATGAACAACGCTATGATAACTCACTTTAGTTCGACCTAATGCAGCTTTTCAACCTAACCTACCGATAAATAGCGCCTGTTTCTTAATCCTAATGAACTACGTCAAACCTCAAGTGCGCTCCACACGAGAGTCGAAACATGGCAACGTTGCTCCCTATCCTTCCCCTTGCGCTGCTATGTATGCACACACAGAAAAATGGTTGTTTGCCATTAAGTAAAATCAGTCAACTGTGAAATACCTTGTCGTTTGAATTTGCGTCAATGCACATTGTCGTTTGTGATGAACAACAGATGAACAAGAGCGTTGTGATGAAGAGTGTCGTTTACGATTAATTATTAGTGCTTTGTAGCTAAAATATTACTTCGTTAGTTGTAAGGAACCAGGTGTTTTTTATCGTAAAGAACATACTTTTAAGCGTGCAGCTTCGACTTATCTAATATTATTATTTTCAAAAAACTGCTTAAACTCCGAGCCGCGGCAGCCATTCAACTACAGCGAGGGCCACGTGCTCACTTTAGACTCAATATCTGAATTACTATTGAGTTTCAAGTCACAACTGTACATACATTTTGCAATCGATGTGGCTAAATAGATTCAACCGTTATCATGTGCACAGAAACATATGTTCCAAGAACGTGAAGCGCTTCGGTCTTACAACTCGTAGCAAGTCCATCCCTAATAGTGTGGTCACACTATCGTAATAATTGCTCAGCCACTTTTCACTTTGGCCGTCATGCTGCTGTGACTACAACTTATTGCACTCGAAAGTCAGGCTAAAACTATGCGTCATTGCAACTTTAAACTAAGTCAAAAGTAGGAGGTACATATTCCCAAAGCTTGGCCATTGCTGCTTGTTATAACGTACCTATAAACTGCCAGAAACCACCCAAACCTTAGATATTCTTCTTAGTGGCATAGCAATGTCCAATCAGATGCAGATTTGCGTGGCAATGCAACTTTTACGTCGGCGTGTCTGCGCCCTATGTCACCCTGTACATGAACAACATATTATCTAGATACTAAATTTCTTGAAATATATGTTGACACCCAGGTATATTCATGCTAAGGGAGTTTTCAAAAGTCTTCTGGGTTTTATGTTTAATATACCCCAAGCTTTCGAACTACTCAACGTAGCCCGTCTAGATACTGTATCACTGGTGGATTTCGCAGATATTTTGACAGCAAAATTTTTACCCCTGTATATCATGATAGCGATATAAAGACAGTATAGCCTAAGCAAAAATGGCAATCTCGCTTTTATGAGGTACTTTTCTCATTGCTTTTCTTTTATGTTTACACGCCTTCGCTATCCTTTGTTCCTCATCGTCTGAAGATAACATTATTTAGACCTTCATATTTTTAACGTTTCCATTTTTCAACGGTGTATTTGATTATTTCAATTCTACTGCGGGACCCATGGCTGCTTTACAGTTGAAGTGCCAACATAATACCACACTCAGCACATTTAAAACAAAATTGATTCATGTCGCTCAAAGTACTTTTTCAGTAAGTTTACGTCATTTCTCTAAACATCGCACTTGCGCTTGAAAAATGCAGTTTAGAAAGAGGCACTTGAGAATAGCTTCGTTTGAACAGTGTTATCGCTACGATCGGATTTTTCCCATATGTGGTTCGTTATGCAACCCGGCCCCAGCAACGTGAATATGACAAGAAATGAAATTTGATATCATGGTAGGTATGATACGTGCGAAATGAACTTCATGTCTTTGCTTCGAAACTGACTGAAATTTTTTTCAAGTGCGAGCTGAAAGAAAACAGCTGAGGTTGAACTTCCTCCAGGGAAAATCAGAGCTTTTTACAAGTTGAATTTTCCCCTATCCACTATAGCCTATAATAAAACACAGTTGTTGGTGCTTGCTTGCTCCCTCCCTTGCACCAATGTTGGTCCGTCTCTCCGTCACGCAGTTGAGAGTTTAATAGGAGAAATTCATGTACTGAAAAACAAGTTTAGATACCATACAATTTGATCGCTCGGGGTGCCGGTGACAAATATAGCTTTGGATCTTCGGCCTCTGGATCTCCGGGCTCTGGATCCCCATTTTCATTGCTGAATGATACCGAAGTAGTTGAATCTTCACGCTGAGCAGACGCCTTTTCAAACTGAATTTACATCGCAGCCAAATTTCGACGCTGGATGTTCAACAATCAGTTGGTATCCACAATACGGTGAGCCCTGGACATTTCCAGTGCATTCTTTTGACTGAACTATATTTTCTTAAGGCAGCTTAACGTTTGATCAATTCCAAGCTAATATTCACTCCTTATCTTGCAGGGGGATATTTTGCTATCGCAAAACTCATGGTTGTACAGCCTGCGTTTCACTAATGGAAGATCAGGCTTGCAGGGATGAGACTTATAATACAGCAAAACCTATACTGGGAACCGGAACAATAAAAAGCACAATCACAAATTTTTGCCGTCATTTTTGACGGCTGGGCCCCCTCTAGTATTATAGATATAATATGGATAGTTATTCCAGTAAAACGATGAGTAGGCATAGATTTTTCGCACAAAATGCAATAGGAGGTAGCCTACATAGCAGCACTTGGTGGAATTGTGGTATCTACATCAGCATGTACTGTGATGCATATACAAATCCCTACATTTCGAAATGACCATATACACATTCAAGTGTATAACACTCGCAGCTTTCGTTCCTATTTTAGGTCATTTGTATAGGTAGCCATTTATATAGGTAGTGAAGAACAATATCGAACAAAACCTAAAAAATCACACACATACATACAAAATTGTAAATTAGTTTCTGCAATTGCCAAACATTCCGTCGGGGTTGAGGCAGGGTATGGATAATAATATTATTCGTCTGGAGTGATAGGTGTGTTTACAATCGCTATAGTCAAGACGACAACAAAACAGGAAGTACAATATAGCCTACATGCAGAACAGTGGTGTGTGTGTGTGTATTTATATATACATACTGTACACAAATACATGACGCACATGTAACCACAACAGCCTATACCTACCTAGACAATTTGCAGAGCAACTTTAACGTGGTAGGTAACTGTTAGCAAGTAGCCTAGGCTAGTACCGGTAATGCGAGCACTGCCTAGGCTATAGCTTCTAGGCTACATGGTAATAAAGTTTTGTCATTAAGAATTGCCGGGAAAATTCCAGAAACATAGGCTATACAATGAAAATATCTATCAATAGAGCAAAAGTCCACTACCTCGTGCAGATTGAGGAGAAATCAGCGCTTAAACGTACGGTACAGAACTGATGAGGAGTTTCCATAGCTGTGAGCAGGATAACGGTGCACGTCACCACAGCAAGTTCTCAAAGATAAGGTATAAGTCGTCTACAGTGAAGAGGATCGAGTATTGCAACCAGAAGATGATGCAAGTCACCATGTCGTGAATGATTCTACTTAAAACCACCGCATTTATATGAGTACTTTTACCGATACTGCAAATATAATCGTACAGGATTCAGTATTCTGCAAGTAAATATAGTCAGAATGATTATGGAAGCATGAAAGTTTAGAAAATAAGCATTTCCATGGATTAACGTCCGCCACCAATAAAGAAAAGCACTTTGCGAAAAGAAAATACCTGTTCGTAGTTTTATGCTCATTTACGTAAGTCAAGCATAGCCTAAGCGCTAGAGCGTTGGATGCTGGAAATTACCGCTTTCAACACGGTAAAACTGCAGTCAGCAGTTCAAAACCTGAAATAAAGTTCAACAATTTCCCATAAAAGCCCCTCTTTTTCACTTTTGCCAACACAACACTTTCGTATTTTATTAACAGAGATTACGGCGTGAAAGGAGATGAAAGAAGTGTTTGTTCGTCGGACAAAATACCCGGCGCTATTGTGCCAAATGCAGATCATCAGAGAGCTCCAGCTCCGTTCAGTAGCCAGGTTTGATCTGCACGTTAGATGGATTATTTCCGTCTGTGCATTAATTGGGCTTGCCACGGCTTCGTTATAGCTAAAGCTTGGCAGCGTATAAAAGATCAGGTAGGTAATTCATCACAATACAAATTAAAATTTAACTGTGATGAAGGACGCTTGCTTTTCTCAGCATTTACAAATAGAAATTTTCGAGCAAATGTAGTTACTATCTGATAACGTATAGGCTACGAATTGAAGTACCTATGGCCACGACATAGGTACGGTACGGTAACGTTTACTTCAGTGTAGCGTGGTAGAAACAGGTGCATCCCTCACCAATAAGGAAGATCCGAGTGGCCCAGGCGTCAGAGATCAACTCTTTCGTACCTGCACTAGGCTAAGCGTCACGATATTGGTTGGATAAGTAGGTACCTACTTGCAACGCCTTCAGATGCGTACAGAGGGCATGGAGGCCCTGATAATTGAGACACCACATAAATGAGCTCTAATCGTAGAGCCAGTTTAGCCCTTAACCCATAAACTGCAGCCTGCATCTTGGGAACGGATATTTCAGTCATTCGTAGATAATATGGGTTAATGGCCAACATAGAGCGAGTCGCACGAAACTGTGGTCACGAATATCCGTTATCATAAAACGGACAGCCACGAGATATCCAACTTTGCGTAAGTCTACTGCATTTTAAAATTTCCAGCTTGTGAGAGCGCCATCGTGCCTTGTACTCTCCCGCTATACAGCGATGAATTTCTGGAGTCTAAATTCTGTCCAAACAATAACGTATATATGTTACGGGGTATATAAATAAGAAATATTCATGTGATGAAGTTGGATAGAAGAAAGCGTGTTGATATAATAAATGAATAAATGAACGATAAAATGAATGTTGATGTTCCTACTGTAAGGAATAATTACTTGCGAACGAATGATCCAGTTGATCATTCTCGGAAAGCAGCACATGATAGAATTGTAACTATAGAAATAATATAGAAAGAAAACATAGAGAGAGTTAGACATGTCCCCAAGGGGCGAGCTATTCCCCAACCTACCTAACTAAAAGACTTAGCGATTGGGACTCATACGGCAGCTGGATCAGT
>LQNS02276925.1:18592813-18620941 GCA_001587735.2 Parhyale hawaiensis | reverse complement strand
GCTAATGGATTCTTAACAGATAATAACGGTCACTAAAGTGCAAGGAAGGCAGTACACTCATTAGGCTGATGGCAGATGAAGCGACGAGACGAGCTAACGTGTAGAGCAAGCTGAGCAACGCAGGATAGATTGGTTACGATGAAACGTTATGTGTCAACATGAGCATTGTTATGCCTTATAATAGTTATTACTGTTCGACTCTACCGATGCTGACTAACTAAATGGATAGGTAGCTACATAATTTTAGGGAGAGCACAAGTTGTGGTGTCAACACTTGTGTTCGAATTTGTCATCACTATGCAAACATCGCACCACTCACTGCATTATAGCTACCGCCCTGCTTAGGCTTACACCCTCTAGCATTACGACGCCCCAGTAATGGTATAAAATGAGTTCAACACACATTTCTGATGGTTCTATTGAATTACTAGAGTGATGTTAAGATGTAGCTAAATTGATGCAAATGGCAAGTTTTAAATATATACAGTTAGTTACTTCAGTCTGAGGACTGGAGTCTAACTAGGCTCTCCGAGTAGCTCTAGAAGATATTCTACCGAGCTGGTACTCCACCCCATGTCTTCGCGGCACAATAGACTTGTCAATGTCCCGTCGTGGAATAAAGAAAGAAGAACGTTTGTAGCAATTTGACCCAGGTGGAGAGTATAGAAAATATTTCATCGGGTATTCTTATTTAAGATAGAACAAAGAGCGGAAACTGGTCTCGTGCTGGAAAGTAAGTAGGTACCTATGCCCTCGTTCGCACCATGCAAACTGCAAACTGAACAGTTAGGTACCACTTATGGAGGCGCTGTGGGTATCGCAATAGCAAATTGTACGTGAGCTGTTAGAACTTCATGAAAGTACAGACTCGAGAAACACGTATTTTCGATGAGTACATTACACTGACAAGAGAGATACGATACATCCAAGTTATGGGCAAAGGAATGCTAGGTACTAGCTGCCCACGTGCAACTCAATGTTGCGATTGGCAGATGCTACGTAGCTATATAGTAACTCATTTGTAGCAGGACGTCGACGCAATAGACCTTTAGCGCCTCTAAAATTTCCTTAATTGTTGTTAAACATCAGGCAGGCAAGTCTTCAAAACTGCCTAACCTATTAGAGTACCTGCACTCCGTTTTCTGAACAGTGTTAATGTAGCTAGTCGGCCAAGCAATAAAGATTGTTAATTTAATAACCTATACTGCCAACTCAAGACTCTGGAGACATTGCTCACTGTAATCCTCAAAGTAGACGAAAGAAACGCAATATGTGTAGCACGGCGATTGCTGCAGGCTTGAGAACGAGCGAAAGACGAAAAACAGCATAGGTACCTACTCCTTTAGTTCTTGAATTAAACGTACGTAGCTTGTCGCACGAATGGCACTATTTGCAACGCCAACAACTGCACACTTCAAACACAAGTGTATGAAAAAAAGATTATCAGCAGCACAAGGAAGAACAAAAGAAGTAAAGTAAGCACACAAGAAAACCGCATTGGTCCAACCGGTTCAGTAGCGCATTGGCGTACGTGCAGTCTGAGCTTCTTCCTACACGGCCTCTTGAAAGGAACGAGCTTCCAATAATTACATACAAACTTTGTCTTGCAGAGGACGTCAGGACAACATTTGCAGCAAAACCTCATAGGCTGGACATGCTCACTTACACGTTACTGAAGTTATTTTAAACTTAGGATCTGTCCGGCACCCAGCCCCCCCCCCCCACCCAAGCACTGAAGCAAGATATCGGAAAAGGAACAGCTCGGTAGAGAATTTTGCGATACGGACGGTTCGATAGGAAAGAATACCGAACGCATTCGCAACAACGTTCAACTTAATCCTATAGGCTAAGAAGGAAATAAAGCTGTTTGTTAGAAATAGGCTAACAGTTTGCAACGCTTTTATTACAGGCCGGTCTTCATTGGGAGATTACCGTACTTCACCATTAGCCCCTCAACATGCTCATCGGACCAAGAATATTTTGTGATACTAAATGGTTTCTGGAAGACTTCTAGCAGCTCTACGAAGTTTCATTACAGCTGCTTTTCCTCGTCCAAAACAATGACAAATTTCGTTTAGGGGGGATCAATTTCCCAAGGACAAATAATATGAATTAATTAAATTCATAGTTTTACTTAATACTTCCCATTCTAGTAAGGGACCATTTCCCATGTGTGAAGATAAATCCATAAACAATTATATACCTACATTTGGGCATTATTAATATTGATACTCCTAGGAGAAATAAGGGTTAATTTGTCGGTAGCTGCTGCAGATGTGTTTCAAGCGAGTTTGGGGGGGAGGGTGGATCAACGTTAACTGGTAGGCCTAGGTACCTACAGCTAGTAGGGAAAGAGGAAAAAAAAATAACAACACGATCAGTAGGAGTACGACAACAGAAAGAAGCTAAATAGGTACGGAAGAAAGACGTCCCGCAGGTCTAGCAAGGATCACGGTAGAAGGAAGCTAAGTAAGCACGAAAATAAGACGTCCGGAAGGTCCAGCAAGGATCACGGTAACACGGATGGGGCCCCACAGGGGAGGGGTGATGGGCGCACCTAACTGTTCGGCCCTACGGCCCATCCTATGGTGAGCACACAGCTAGGTACCACTGCTGCCAAAGAGCAAGTCACACTCACATTAAGAAGCCGCTGTCAATACCTCGCTGTGTCACACGTCAGTTACATCATAAAACTGGCAGCATATTGCAGCAAGTAGCTGCAGCACTTCGTCGGGGACCGGCAGGGCCACAAGCCCCGTAAGCAACTTGGTAAGTTGGGACGGAACCTGCGCTGTGACCTTGACAGCTGCTGCAAAAAGCCACGTTAAGTTTACTGGCCCTGCGGCTCTCCGGCGAGCGGCAAACTGCCGACTGTACAGCGTAACACATTCTGCTTCTGAGAGCAGGAGAGAAATTATGGCTTGAGTGTAGCAGCTACATTGTTACCTAAGAGTAAAGATAATATAAAAAAAAACAGAATTATTATGAAGAGTCCTAGTTTAACAACCGCAGCAGCTAAACAGAGAGAATGTAAGCGATTAAATACGTTATTGGTAGTGCCATGGGCTCTAGTGGTGAAACGGATTAAAGATAAACCGCAAAGCTCTGAATTAGCATAAATCTTAGCTATATTGTCAACTTCAACACAGTTGAATATTGTTGTGATTACATCTAGGGCTACTTGCATATTTCAGTACATACAGTAAGTAGACACTGCTATAGATACGATGCAACAACAAAAAAACGCACTGCTGATAATCCCATAGTAGAGGTAGGGCCGGTGTGGTCAGCAAACCGCACATCGTGCCGTTTTGCGCAGGCAAATGTCACTACCAAGATACGACGTACGCGTTAGCAAGAGCGTCGTGCGAGGCGCAAACAGCAGCAGGGCAACACCCTGCACGCGAGATACGAGCCTCCTTGCTGGAGTTCACGCGCGAGACCTGCCCTCCGGACGAGCAGTTGGTGCTGAAGCTGCGGGACCGGGCGGCGGCGGGACACAACGACTCGCGCGCGCCAGGTGGCGGTGCGTCGTCGGAGTGCGGCAGCGGCCACGCCTCGCCAGCCCGCTGCCGTGTGCCGCTGCAGCTCGCCCCAGGACCTGCTGCAGCGCTGCCTGTCCGCCTCTCCCGCATCTCTATAATTTGTGCACCGAGAGCACAGCAGCGCATCCGCAGTGGAGAGACATGGACGAAATCTAGGGACTGAGTAGCGAGTAGTAGCTACGGTAGCTATTTTGAGCAAGGTACCAGAAACTCGGCCCTGAAACATCAAGAGTACATACGTGCACACGGAACGCGTCAAAGACGAGAGCGGGCGTCAGAGCTAGCGAGCGATAAATTATCCTTCCGTAAAATGAATGGAAACCGCAGACAGTGTGCACATGACACGCGAGCGTCAACGCGAGCGAGCGTCATTTGTAAGCGGCAAGATTTTAAATTTTATAATTTCAAGCGACAAGCGTCAAAGAGTCGTGGGGCTATGTTGATATTGTTAATATATGGCTTCTATGTATATTTTGGTGAAAAAGTATCACAGGTTTTTTAGGACGTAATGTGTATCATAATTTATAATGATGAAATACCGAGCAGCAAACATTTATACGTTAACCCATTAAGGCCGAGAATTATTAGTGGACAAATTAAATAATTTCTTGAGTTCAAATACTTTATTTCGTCATTGTACATCTATCAAAACCTTCATTTTATAAAACTAAGTATTAAATAAAAAATTAGAGCCTGAAAGCTTGAGTTGCCACTTGGCTGTAAGATAAAGAATTTGTACTTTCATGAAATATTTAACATTAATGATGACTAGTGTCAATCAAAACTAAATTATAAGACGATTCAAAATAAAATATAAATTTTACTCAAGAAATTATACATCATTTCCCCTTACAAATTGTTGGTAACCATCATTCATGAGAAAGTCGACCATCATGGCATCAACAACAAAACTGGAATTAACCTTAAATTTTGAATACTGCAGCTATAATTTTGAGGTGGCAACTGAAGTTGCCACTCGGCTTTAAAGGTTTAAACATATTTTAAAGGTGTTAATTCAAAACAAGCACACATGCTGGTCCTCAGATATTTTACTTATAGAATCAACGACTGGAGAAATCAGTTCCAATATAAAATCAAACGTTTCAGCTGACATGCTTACATATTCTTTGAATTTTTCAGGGTCGTTTCTGAGTTGAGGATCAAATGATGATATTCCCCATGGGTCTCGCGCTCCTTATTAATAGGATGGACCCACATGCTGGATGAAGATGGGACAGCCGGACTAGTCTCACTTAATGACACTAAAAATGCAAGTTTTCTATTACTTTAATCATTTATTTTGAATTTGGAATGAACTGATTAGGAGGAAAAGAAAAACAGAAGACACGCCACGAAGGATCAAAACGAACTACCGTTCTCCCATAATTGAAGCAGCTTATTTGACGCTCGCACCGGACTCAGTTTACACACCCTCACATTTTGACTCTCTGACTCTCTCTCGCTCTGACGCCCGCTCGCGTCTCTGACGCGTTCAGTGTGCACGTACCCTAAGAGTGGCGGCAAAACGGAGTCTAAACTAATAGACTAGAATCATGTAACCGATGGATTAAGAAAGTTTAAATACTACAATCATGATGTAGACTAAAAGAGAAAGTGGAAACAAGATTACATAAGAACTAGCCACACCAAAGTGATCAAGAGAACCAAAGTGTTGAAAGAACCGTTGATATTACGTAGTATAGAAGGTTGGAGACCGTCGAAATAGACTCGCTTGAAAGCGTGCGGAGAGTCTACCCGACAGACGAGTCTTGTGGTGCTTGACGTGCTAAGCCAGCATTCCGCGCCCGCATGCTATTGCGGGGATACTGACTCTAGCCAGAAATGAGGATCGGGGGTAGGTTATCAGTATTATCGCACTAAAATTGGCCTTCCGCTCTTGATAATCTGTGGTTGACTGCAGCCATACATTCCTCAGGGACCCAGTTGGCAAATATCTGCAGTACGAACCATTGCGAGTGGGTTGCCCAAGTTGGGTGAGGTCAAATCGATTTCATCTCTTACAAGTAAAAGCAAATAAGTAGGTACCAATACACTAACGCTAAACACATTGTTTACACACTTGGCAGGCAAAACAAATAAAAGTTAGAAACCTTAATGGAGTTGACAGGCGCGGGTTAGGCTACCTAGCCTATCATTCACTACCTACCCCCTATCATACCAGGCCGTGCTAGTTTGCTACAAGGGATGTTATGGGTCTTGTGGTCTCCCTACTGAAAAAGTCTTCGCCGCGAGGCAGCACGGACAGGGTTACCCAGGGAGTAATAATAACGGAGGAACATATCAGCTGATCCTGACGTCATAGCCCCAGCGGCGCTCCATCCTGTGACGTCACAGCGGACTTCAGGCGCTTTAAGTGCGAAGTAGAAACAGAGCTTTTTTCCTCCCTATATATATGGCTGATATGTAACCATACATTAACGTTAAAAATGTAACGTAGGTAACATGATCCTGACATAATTCAATATTTGCAATTATCTAAACGTTTTTATAGGAATTTCCGTCGTAATTGTATAATACAGAATCCCCAAAAACAAGATACCTACAAATGAGAAAAACAAAATGAATTTAAGAAGTAAGCTTACTGAAAATATGTTTATTACTTTATCGTCTACACGTCCGACAGTTTTGTGCCGTCACTGTCAACACAACATTGTGTACCTACGCCACAAAATGTTATTAAGCCGTTTAGCCCACCATTACCGTCAAATCAGTTTCCTCTGTAAGTGTCATTAGGCAGTTAACGGACAGGCCTACCTCTTCAGCTTTGGTGTGAACTAAGCCTCAGAAAGCAGTGCACTCTTAGTGTAGCTAATTCTAGGTTACAGTAGCTAACATATTCGGACAAGTGGACGAGCTAACGCGTTGCAATGAAGGACATGAGAACTCGCCTTAAGAATATGTTTGCTACCATTCTTTCCAGTCAAGTTATTGAGCCAGCGATGTGCTTCAGCAGCGTTACAGGCTCGTCAGCACTATACTGTGAAGAAAAGTATTTATTAATGACGTGCCTAAGTAGGGCTACAATACCTAAGTACAATACAGACTTATATTGAGCTTCAACTAGAACGTCTAGGTTGAGCAGAATAGATGCTAATATCAGTGATAAAAGCAGAAACGTCAAACAAACTTCCCAACGCTGGGTCCGCTATGACGGGGACTCCGACGAAGAAGAAGTCTTCGTAGGCTAGTCTCTTCCTCCCGTTATTATTAGGCTACTCCCTGGGGTTACCCTTTACCAGGCGGCTCAAAAACGCTTCCATTCAGCTATCACTATGGATTTATCATTATTAGCTTCATTCCTGGTTTTCATCAAGCAGCGAGAATCAGTTTATTATGTCGCATTAGTATTTGAAGGTTTTTTTCAGACAGCCCTACTATAAGGGATCAATTGTCTCCATGCGCTACCAGCCTACTACTGGCGGGGAAATCAGGCATGAAGCATCTCCAAGAAACGAAATGGGAAAAAGAAGTCCCCTCCGTGACCCCACACGGAAGCACGTAGGAGTCCCATGGGATGGCTGCTTACCACTATTCGGTCTTCCACTTCGCGTAGCAGAAGGGGAAGCATAGAGAACCACCTACCTAACTCTACAAACTAACCTCCTAAGCAGGAATTGCGGCAAGCTGCAACAATCCCTGCGGAAAAAGCACTCGGGAGAGCCCTAGGGTTCGTGAGGCCCAATCAATATGAAAGTCAACAGAGATGTGGCCACTTGCTCCGTAGCGGGTTATGAGGCCAACAGTGCACCAACATCCATTGGTACCTAATTGACTTGCCTACTGAAATAGTTGGTACGGTATTTCTCTAAAATCGTTCACAAACTTAGAATTTTGCGGTGCAGGGACGGACGTTTAGAAGTACTGAAATAATTTATATCGCAGTACCGGTATTTCATGATGCAGCAACACTGAGGCGTGCTGCAACCACAACCCGTTTTGTTGCACGGAGTTCACACTGATCGTTTGACGGCGTCAATGTCCGTTACGCGTCTGGATATTTTGCTCATTCTTTGTGTACACACCAGGACAGTGCACGGTTTTTTGAATTGTTGTTGTTCACTCCAAATTTAATGAGAAAGATAAAACTTCACTACCTGTGCTCAAGAATCGTGGCGCAAGCACAACCTAATAAGTACCAACGACGACAAAGAACCGCTTCCAACGACAGCATTTCGGGTTAGCCTTCACCTGGGGTGTGTCGCAATCAGCATTTTTGGGTTACCGCCTAGCTCAAATGCCGACGGCGACGCGGGTTACTATTACGGTGATACAAGTCACCGAGCACAAACGCTTATTTAAAATAAGTTCCTTACACCAGAATAAGTAAATCAGATCAGTTACTTGAAACTTCCATTCACAAAATTTCGAATAAAACAGAATTTCATTGGTTGAGCTTACACCGTTCGTCGCTAGATGGCGCTATCACAACCACTTTCCGAGTTACGGTAGCCTTTTTTCAGAGCGCGGTAGCCCGGTTATCGCGTGATTATGATAGGCCTACACCCCAGCGGTTGTTCAGGCTGTGATAGCCATTGCAACACGCCTCAGAAACGGAACACCCACGGGTGGGGTGGTGGGGAGGTAGGTACATTGCGTAGGTACCCTTCTCCTATATGCTAGCCTACATGTAAAGCACGTTAGACACCGCAAGACACGTAAAATTCAACCCCTCAGTATGAAGTATTGTCAAATTCATCAAGCTAAAAAAGGTAGCTACAATTTGAACTCGATAATTTGAAGATTTTGTTTTCGCACTTGAACTAAAAAAAGAACAATTCCGACCATTACAGTTACACAAGCTTCCTCGTCGTTGTAAGTTCTATTTATTAAAAAATATATAGCTATGAGATTCGGTGCTACGACGTTAGGCGGTTCACGCTGATGTTTCAGAGAATTGGGCGAACGAGCGTCCGCTCCGGATTATAAGCGAATAACTTTTCTTACGTTAGCCTATGCTGAGACTAAGAGCTTAGAATTCAATACAAGCGGAAAGTACGAGCAAATTTTTTTCCATCCAATTTTTGTCGCCCTCTGGTGCCGAATACCTAATTTAAAAAACTTTCAGTTTGTAAATAAACCAGGGCTCGCAAAGGGATTTTTGAGAAAACTCCTAGCTCAGATTGTGAAATAAACCGAAGATTGTAAATCAACACGTGAAGCTTATTGAACCAAGTTCGGCACGTGCTTTATTATATAGGCTACCTAATGATTTATTAATCATGATTGACGAACTTATTATTTGCATTTCCATTATCATAAGGACATGAAAAAAAAAAGATTGTCAGAATCTAACCCAAGATGTTACTTGAAAACCCAAGGTCTTGGAGAAAATCCCAAGCTTTGTTCAGCAATCTCGCGGTACACGAAATGACGACAGTTCAGTGGTAAAATAGCAAATCGTAATTCTACATTAACAACATCGAAAAGTGTGGTTATCATTGCGCGCTACTCCACGCAAAATTAAGAAGATAATATAGGGTATGCAGTTACCTCTATCTTCACTTATTCGTTAAAGGAACACCAACGCCCCTGGTATTGATCTATGCAAACTAAGCTCAGCGACGGTCACAAAAATTCCCGCAGGGTTTCTTCTCTTTATATATATAGAGATTTTCAATCTGTTTCGAAAGGGAAGGTGAGCTGCACATCTTAGTAACCAGTTGGGCATGCTAATGCATATGTAGCACCGGCATTAGACGAGTACCTATTACGGTATAGCTGTTCTGCCACAGTGCCACCTGCCACAAGGCGAAGGAGAAACACAAGCTTCAGCAAATGCTATGAATGAAAATTCTTAGCCCGCCTTCGCCCGAAGTTTTTTTTTTTTTTTTCTACCAAATCTGATGTGCAAATATGGGCGAGCGTTGAGCACCGGTGGCTTTCCGCACCTAACTGCAGTGAAATACTTGCAGGCAACAACACGACTAATTCCATTCGTACAAGCATCACGTGTCTTTTTCCCACCGACGTAAGACAATGGTTGCGGTGTTAGAGAAATTCACTTGCAAGACGAACTGTAGCAAGCCTCACAAGAGATTTAAACTAATGAAGAGTTCAGTATAATAGTTACGACGACAAGCGGCACAGACAGCCCAGCCTGAGGATGTGAACTCGAAGTTGAAAATCGCCAATTTACTATAAGCACAGATGCCACAACCTGAAGAGCTACGGCACAATATTAATGACGTTACACACATCAAAAAATGGTCCACTCCGTACCGCCTATGGTCTTCCAAATCACACGTAGAAATAAAAAAAACTTGTATTACTTCACTTTAACGTACATACCGTACGGTTTTTTCTGTTTTTCTTGTCCAGAGTATGTTAATTGGGTCAATTTAAGACAATGAATAACGTTTTCGTCGCAAATTCTTAATTATCGAGATATTTGATTGTGAAGTTCCCATCGTTTTTCTATGAGAGAAAATAACACGTCAGGTGGGTTCGGTTAGGCTCCTATTAGGTCGCTAACAAGCCTTTGATGACGCCGGTTTTTTTCTCCCATAGAAAAACAATTGGAACTTCAAAGTCAAATACCTCGAAAATTAAATATTTACGACGGCAAAAGTATCCTTGTTAATTGTCTTAAATTGGCCCAATTAACATACTCAAGGCAAGAAAAACCACAAAAATCGAACGTGAGCTAAAGTAAAAATTTACAAAAAAAAAAAAACTTGCAATAAAAGGTAATATAGAGCTGAAAAATGTACAGGAACGATGTGCAAAAAAAAAAACAGTCGTTCGAAAATACTCCTAGAGAAAAAGTACGGCAAAAAGCGCAGCAGCTGGCCGCGGAGCGGCTACAGTTTCATTGGACTGCCCCGCCAATGTACAAATAAAAGATTTTCAAGAGTCATCGGGTTACGACCCCCAGCTCCAGCAGGCACAGAATCAGCATTGCTAACCCTGGCCGGAGCTGTGAAGCAGAACTGGCTTTGGTTAGTAAAATATTCATGGTGAACGTTTAAACGTTTGCGGACAGAACGTCATCGCAGCTGACAGTGACACTTGGTAAAGGTAATGCAACTTGTTCGCGCGGCCCAACTTCGAAATCCACGTGCACTGGTTCGCGCTGCAGATAGATACCTGCTACGCCCCTGAGGACAGTAGTCAGCCCGTCACGGACTGGCACGAGCTACAACTGCGATTATTTTATTTCAACCGTCCAAGAAAAAATCGAGTCGATGCTCTTATTCGCACACTCAAAGCCAAACCACACCGTTGACCGCTGGGAATGTTAACTATGCAGTCAACTAATAAATATTTCAAAATTACATACTTACATAGCCCTCAGTCATTTCTGTGCTCGTTATTAGCGAATGATGTTCGAAAAAGTCGAGTTTCGGTGATGATTTCATGACACGAGAGCGCCGAGAGCGGGGGCAGTTTGCACGCAGCAAATGATCGTGAGTTACCTGGCATTCGCTGAAGCCAAACTCAGTCGGCGGCAACTGGAGCGCTTCCGACCGACGCCGTACCGCAAACAACGGTCTCCGCCGCCAGGACCGCTGCACACACACACACAAACACTCTGCGCAGCCTTGCCATAGAGTAGACCGAAGGGACGGACAACACCTCCAACATTGTTGAGGCCGCTGTCTCCCAGAGCCGACTCACCGCGACACGTGACTGATCTCCCAAATGACGCTCCAGTGCAAAAATGTCGACTTCAAACAGTCGCAAATGTCTGATGTGGTCTCCAAGTTCCATTCAAAACTTACAAATTATGGGTCGCAGGCGCCAGGTCTGAACTTTTGCCGAGCGCCACGCCGCGCAACTTCTGCCACGCCAAGAAACAAAGCTGAAAATTTTTTGCCGGCAGGCAACGCCCTACTTTGCATTATCTTCAAGTCAAGCTACGGAGCATTCATTTAATACATGCAACATAGGCGAATTAATGATGGACAGCCCGGAGCATAAATTCAAATTTTCATCAGCTTCACTGATGACATTTTTGAAGAAGAAAATACAAAAACTGCAAGCACCATCAGTTGCAGTGATTTATTTTGAAAGACGTTCATGTTTTACCGAAGTTACAACGTCTAGGACGCAGTTTCGTATAAGAAAAAACTATATAGATATAAATTACAAGCACCATACAGTGTAGTGATACGGCTAAACAGACGTTTAGGTTTACCTATATATATTTAGCCAAATCGCTAAGCGTCGGAAGCCGGCAGGTTTGGTACGTTTACACGACGAAGCTTAGGCTGCGGATTGCAGAACAGCTAAGTTAGCCTACTCGTAGCAACGCAGCTTTTCGTTAAATTAACCTACGTACGAAAAGAAGCAAGGAATACGAGCCATGCCCGAAAAGACTTAACTCCCGCGTTAATCGCCGGTATATACGACTCCGAATTCCTTACTGCAAGTGGAGGTTTCTTAACTCTACGAACTCAACGTTCTATCTCGTGTAATTCTCACGAAAAAAGTTGCTGTATTTGGTTAGTAAAAATGTAAAAAGCTCGAGTCATTGAATATGGAAGTCTGAAACACCTGACATCAAATTGTCCCTTCGCCACCTAGTGAGTCTTCTCGCCATAAGCCAATGTGGTAAACTGAAAGAGAATTAAGGGAAAACTGTCAAATTTCCAGAGCCCCTCCTCAATCAAACCTGGACTTTTCAAGGCCCCATTCAGGTAGATATTGATACGATGAGCGCGAAATTATAGCTTACAAAATATTCTTCGGTTTGAGTGATAGAGGAAGACTGAAAAAATACGAAGGAATCTAAAAAAAAATTCGCTGGTGTGGTCTAGCATCTGCGACCTCGACCATGCAGGGCTGAATTACTGAGCGCAGTGACGTACCGCACCTCCCTACTATTACAACCATGCACCTACAGACATCGTTCATACAGATATTGATGGCACTCATCATCACAACCTAGGGGCTCAAGGAGAATAAAATAAACTGGCAAGAAAGTAATTATGCAGCAAAGTTTATCTAATTAACCCTACAGCTAAAAATCTAGGTACGTAAAAATAAAAATCTGGAGGCCCACATAATCTTACCGTAAAGCTAAAGAAAACATACAAAGCACAAAGTTCAGCGACACAACACACAACAAATTAGAAGCGAAACAGAAATGAACCCGACACAGAGATGATTACTAGCCTAACCGTTGAAGCACCATGAAACGAAGACTTCACAAAGAGAAATGAACTCATCTAATGGAGACGTTGACTCAATAGGATATCAAATCTTCGCTAACAGAATTCAACCTAACTGAATGAAACTTAAACTAAGCGCTAAAGTATTAGGAACCGACGTCTTGACGAATGTACGTAACCGCACTGTTACTCAAGAGGCCAGGGTGTTAGTCCCGATGTCTCTTTGGGAATGGGCCTCTTGGTTCGTCTACTGCCGCCTATCTAATCTAATCTACTGTTACAAATACCTAGTGATAACGCTTCAATGAATTCTGTGGCACTCCAGTGCAAAACATGGGTGCGCTAGCTACAGCAAATATCAAACCTTTTGCAAAATGGTCTTTTAAACGTCAGAGGTCATACTGATGAGCTTTTATCTGATTGTTGAAAATATTGCATTTGAAAGCAATACATCTTGGATAATTTTATTTTGAATCCCTTAACACTACTTACTCCCGTTTTCGCTACCCGGCACGCAATAGCCTAGGCTAACATTAGCTATTTTGTAGAAGTTTACCAACCTTAACCTTTTGTTATAACAGACACTTCGCGATGATCTGAGAAACGTTCGGCCAGTCATCCTCAACAGCAATTTTTAAAACAAAATCCTTTTGATAAGAAAAAGAGAACAGAAACAGCTAAATGAAAGTTATGAAACAAGAAAAAATGACTAAACGAAAAATGTATAAAGAAAAACACATCCGCCGCAGAAAAAGTTTAGGTCTAGGCTAGTAGACGAATAGTAGTTACCAGTTCCCTAAGTCCTAAATCCTCTCTCCACTTCCCACCGAACCACCACTTGCGACAACATAACAAATAAAACAGAAGCAATATGTGTCGAGGTGCGACCTAAGTAACAATCACCGGGAGCTGCATTGGCAGCTGCTGCAGGGAGCAGATGCTGCATGCAGCTGCACACATACAACAAACAATACTCACCGAGGCATGAGAAGAGCAGCAGCAACAGCAGCAGACTGCGTGGCACTGTAGACATGGTCGCAATTTGTAGTTAACTTGTACGCTGTGTTGCTCTGGAGGATTTCAATTAGCTATTGACAGACGGAGGCTACTGGCACTCGGAGGACAGCCTAGTACTTCCAGGACAAGACCTCGACATGCTAACATCACGCTCGCACACACAAATTTGCATGTCCCGAAAGCAACTCCAAATGGCGTGATTCTTTTATTTTCACTGTCAAAGCAAAATGACTAGCTAACTCAATTCTAAAGAGTGGCAGACAGATATGCCTCCGTTGACTGACATTAAATATTTGTTACTACCTACGTTTAAAGAACTTGAAGAAGATATGCTAAGCTATTTTTACGCAGTCAGCACAGCTGCATCAGCGAGTTAGGCTAGACATAAATACGTCGGCTATGACTCCACTACGATTGACCCTACGAACAACACGAAACGTATCACTTCATATTTGACAGCATCCAGCACTATGTGTACCCGATGCAACAAAATCGGTGTGCAGCAGGCAGTAAGGGGAAAACATCTGTTCCACACCTGCCTCTCAACTACAATTTATTGCCTATCATGGAAAACCTAATAATTATGACTGGATTTAAACAACTGGCACTCCTTTTACCATTGAAGGCTAGGATTTATACATAGTTGGCAGCGCGAAATCAGCGAATTAAAACTACGCCGCCAAGGGAACACGTTTCACGGAACCGGGAGAAGTTCTCAAGAGAGACGCGCAACACAGACAGCACAACCTCACACCGTCCCGTCGCAAGTTACACTACCGAGGCCAGCCGAGCTGCGAGCAGTTGCCGGAGGAGGAGCAGCAGCGAGAGCTGAAACACTATTACGATCTCATCCTAAAATTACAAATGCTGCGCGATGAAAACAGAGCAACATGTATTTATTTTATCACTCATCTGTTAAGTAACAATTCATAAGAGTCAACTGTGTATCCTAGAGATAATGAAGGCAGCCACTGAATAATGAGATCATAATTACTCTAAATGACAGGATGCGAGGTTGGTACTCGTATGACTGGAGAGTTAAAATTTCCTGGGCATCGGAACCACGTGCGGCAGCACTAGCTGCCGTACCGCTACAGTTGCTGTAATTCTGAGACGCTTTTTCGTGGCCTTGCACGTGCTTCATGCACGTTAATGCTAGAGTGGCAATCTAGCAATCGCGTAGGCATCAAAAGATTGCCGCATCGCTTTGCGCTGCTAGCTATCCTTTACCGGCACTGGGCACTGAATCATTACCTTTAAACGACATATCACTAATGACCCAGTGGTTTAGAGGAGGCTAAACGCTAAATACGGCTTCGCTGCACAACTATTGAACAGAGGCGTATGGATGAAACTGCTTTGCAAACTCCACTTGTACTTGTAGTGATGAGGTGACCCACCTCCTAGGGTTCAGGCGTCCTTGTCCGCTGAATTTGCTTGGAGCATCACTTCTTGTTCAAGGCATCAGCTTCAGTTAGAAAGACGGCGTTAAAGCGTCTCTGCATGTAATGTGGAAAGACGACAATAGCTCCTCGGCCACCCAACTGCCAAACAGTGACCTGACCACGACTACAGCTAATTACCACGTTTAAACGTCCCGTTAAAATACTGGGCTCTGCGAATTTCAAAACACTCAAAAATTACCGGGATACAAGCAACTCCACCATCGTCTATGGTTCTTGTGTAAAAGCTGGAGTGGTGTGTTACATTTTAATTTTTTAGATAATTTTGGAATGTGCTCGCCGAAATTATATTCGTGGCTACAGATGAGCGTAGTATATATATATATATATATATATATGGCTGCTGTGAAGCTTTTGTTGTCCGTGTGCATCGGGCTTTAGCCTCTTACTGCAGTTACGTGTAGCGTGAATATCAGTTTGGAGCTACAGCTAATAGTAGTTCACTTTCAATTTGTCATTGGTTGATCCATAGTTGTCAAGAAAAGAAAATGTCATATTTACATTACACACATTACCGGTCTACGCCTTAAGTGTACATGAGAATAGTAACACGGGTCGGTACGACTGGTTTAATGCCAATGTGTCACAGTGCTAAGTTGTCTGTTGGCGTAATATATTTCGAAACGATTCGCTTTGTTGTTCACAGAGTTTTATTTCTATCACCCGCGAACGAAGTGAGAGACGTGATAATATTTTCGTTGAAGATTGTGTACATTTGTATTTGTCTGTCCACCCAAAAGTGGTAGAAGGAGTTGAGCAATGTTCATAATTTGTTTGCAGAGTCTGGTGGGTTTACCTTGATGCGACCCATGCCAGAAACTAGAATTAGCTGGCCATCAAAAATGACAGCGTTGAATCTATAACTCCATCCAAAAACAGGGAGGAGTTGAGCTGCTTCAGAGTCAGGTAGGTTGACTGAGATGTGAAAAATGTCAAAACTCTTGAGTAAGATGGCCATAAAAAATGACGTAGTTGAATTTGCCGCCACCACGCGGGTGATGGTCTTACATCACGAGGAGTTCTAGTTTTAAGAGATATATTTGGCCTAGGCATGAAGTTACTGGGAGGGCTGTGAAGACACATATACAGCCTCTACTTGAGCTTTGACACTATTGGAAGCAACCCAATTTTCAGAAGTCCAACGGAATGCAACGGTTTGCTGAAAATATAGCTACAGTACTGCAAATATGAAACTTGTTAGGAGCAGTGAGGCACTGTCGAGGCTGGGATCATCGATCGGGCCTACGACTCAACTGACTCATCTATCATGCGAATATCAGGCCGGCAGAAAATCCCTATACCTATCGGAAATAATAGGCATTTATCCGATGTTATCGGAAACCTTTCGTTATTTCCCGTAGGCAGCTGATAAATGCCTATAAATTTCTCATCGGGATCTTCTTCTCTGGGTAAACGCTTGTGCTAACTCCGGAACTTCCCATCGCCCTATGAACTTTTCTTCACTCGTATAGGGGAAATGTACAATAACATATTTCGTGCATGTCAATGAACATCTACAGCTGGGGAAGTCGGTGCACGGTTGCAGTCGATCCTCTAACGCTCTAATTTATATCGGTGCACGGTTGCAGTCGATCCTCTAACGCTCTAATTTCGCCCGCTTTGCATTAGCCTAACCGTAGACGGCGCGTTCGTATCGTGAATTAAATGTGATACAATTCTTTCGATAGATATTTTTTCCTCGAGGCTGACTCATGCAGGAATTCTTCGTTCGTTTGCATCCCTAAACTTTAAAAAATATGTAGAATCTTACCCTGTCACAGCCATCCACATTGCTTACATCCAGCCAATCTTAAACAGATCTTCGGTATTATTTATTTGTTTCTGTACCTGGCGGACCATTCATGCAGCCATTAGCTTATTAGGAGCATTCATCTCTTGATGTCCCAGCGCAATTGCGAGCTGAAGATTATTTACTAAGCATATTCATTTATCATGTTTATAATTTCTTGTTTTCGAGTTCATCGTACCATGGTTTTGGCTAACGTCGTTTTTATACGACGGCAGACAAAACCCCCATTGCCTTCGCTGTTCTCGAAGTTCTCCTCTCAAGAATATCTTTCCCCTTTTCTTCGTTGATTTCCTGCTCAATTTAACCGTTATCAGCACACAAAAAATTCTTTGCTACATGGGAAGAAAGTACAAAATGTACAATATCTAGTGTCTGTATATGTCGTCACTTACAGGTACTTCATTCACTCGCCTTCAAAGTTTAAATTTCACCAATTTCGCTTTGCCTTTCAACGCATAAATTTTCTTCATCGCATTTTTCGCATAGCGACGCTGACAAGCAGTTCTGAAAGTGGGCCAACCATTGTTACTGAGTGGGATTCCAAATTGCATAAAATGTTGGTATCATTTTTTTCTATCAATTACTGTCTGTTCCTTGTCATTTTTTCAATATAAAGTCATAAAATGCACATCCATCATTGTTTCGCTGAGAGGTAAATTACGCTAATGAGAAGTCTGCTGTCACGATATTGTTATGTCCTGACCCTGCAATAGCGCATAGCCTGCTCCTGAGGATGACTTACGAATGTCCACGCGCGTATATCGCCGTCGGGGCTCTCGATTTGCTGGCTTTGCCTGGAGTTATTAAAATTGGCTAGTGCTGCAATGAAATTATGATGGAGATTAACATACAATAAATTACCTGTGCACTAATACGATAGTTTAACTAGAAACCCGAAGGATAACAGAAGACAACAGGAAAAACTGCAAAAAGTACATACACTGAAACTAATCTGCTGACATTATAGGTCGTGTAAGTTGTTCGAACGTTATGTTTGCTTCCTTGTAAACACAACTGTAACTGATACGAATGTTAATTCTACACGTTATTAGGTACACATATATAGGGTCATAGTACAAGTGCACAGTGTACAACTTAATATCAAAGTTATATTAGATGCATAGATCAGGTAATACTATCATTAGAAACTACACTGCATTGCGGTTCATGGTTTGGCCCCTGCTTGGTTATAGTCTGCGTAGCCATGGGCTGTACATGTTTGGCAGTTTGTAGCCAGGACCCTCACGGATCACCTTGAGTAAGGCGCTATCAGATTTTTCTATCCTGAGCTGGAGACTGAGAGCGCATTTTCTTGTCCTGACTTCGAGGCAATCGGTATACTTTTGAAAAAATATCATACTTGCTCTGCTTGATTTCGGCGCATTTATCAGTCACCGAAATTTGTCATTAGAGGCTGCACGTAGGCGTGCAATAGACTTCTGCTACTGCTACTGGGGGTAGCAATAGTTCCGAAACAGCTGGCACTTGACCTCTTCCTAGCAGTGACTAAACTTTGTGATTAGCATGTTGCCTACTGCGTGGAGCTTTCGTGCTTCTTTTTCTATATCTTAGTTATTCCGACAGTCATTGGTGATTTTATGACTCAGATAAGAGAAGCTGTCCAAGTAAGTGAGATGTATACCAGTGAGACGAGTGACATTTGTCGGTTGCATGACAGCTTACTTCTCCCTGGTTTAATGTTTATGCAGACAGTTTTAGCAGTAGTATATTCAATACACATTTTGCTAGTTTCGTTTTCTCAAATTCAGAGCAGTTTTTGCAGTCTACTGAAAAAAGGGAGAGGCATGAACCATGCCATGAGCATAACTAAATGCATTTACTGCATCACCATCAGTATGGCACTCCACTCTAACTGCGTTCAGATGGGTGTGGATACTATCAATGAAGATGCTAAAGAGAATTGGGGAGAGTAAGCCTCCTTGCCGTATGCCTTAGGTATGCCAAGCGCCGATGACGTTGCATTTCAACGTTTCACTAAGCATTTCTGAGTTTGAAGCCGAGAGTTTAGCATCTTGACAATATAAGGAGATATTTGCTTCTTGACCAAGCATACACTTTAATGGAGAATAATGGTGAACTCGATCGGTAAAATGCAGCCTTAGTATCGAGAAATCCCGAGAACAAACGAGATCCACAGTCAGTACAAAGATTTATGACCTGTTTGAGCTTGAATATAGCCGTTTCTCTTCCATGTTTAGCTTTAAAGTCATATTGGTTGTCTACAGTCATCATGTACGGTGACATTCGTCTCTCAGGCACTAGTTCTACCACTTTCGAGAGAGACGTAGCCACTGCTATTGGGCGATAATTGCTCTTGTCTGTGACACAGTTTGCTTTGTTGCTTTAATTTTTTTTACAATTGGAGATATTATAACCTTCATCAAGTGAGAAATCTTAAATAAGAAGGCAAGAAAATTCATACGGGCATCAATCTTGGGAAAGAAAGGATTGACTTTAGATTTAAAAAGATCCAATGTCATCAGCAAACAGAGATCCAACCAACCCTTTCCATAGCCCACCGGAGCGAAACACAAATGACCGCTGATACTGGGCAGTGAGCGCCCTGAGCAACTGAACTGCAAATTTTTCGATCTCAATAACTTCATGGGTGTTTCTCCGAGAAGCAATGGTGCCGGTACCATATACCTGTGAGGATGCTTATCATTGTGCGTAATTCTGCCAAACGTGCGCAACGAAGCCACTTTACGCAGAGCTTTATGTGGCAATTCAAAAACCCAACATACAAATCAGGAGCATGAGTCCCCACTCTGCTAAGAAGTCGCAAATGGGACGCAGCAGTCTATCCCAAATACGTGAGAAAGTTAAAACTCTTGACATCCTCTGCTTCATCATATCAAACTGCGGAGCAGGAGAAACAGCAAAACTATGAAAATGAGTCACAAATGTCAACTCGCTGTTGACTGTGAGTTGTACGTAAGCTGCATCTCCTCTGACGCCATAACACTCCATTTTCTGATGTATAAACGGGCTTCCTTTTTCTGTAATGGTGAAAGCAGAGACATTTTTATATGCGTTTTGACCTTCTTAGTGAGGTTGTTGACTTGCAGTGAAATAAACGACTTTTTGGAACGAGTAACTCTTCTGTCACTCTAATACCAATCGGCCTTTTACCTGCGGTGCTAATGAATGTCCTAAGCTAGCATTGCTCAGAATAGCACGGGAGCGCTTGGGCGCACCAAGGTACGGGTTGTACCTACCCTACTGCATCTGCCATAAAAGAATTGTCGAGCACAATTAGGGCGTGAAAATAAAAAGGGTGCTGAAACACTCAGATGACACTGGCTGCCCAAACAGGGTCTGCCCAGTTATTTGAGTGTTACCATACTCGGTTTCCTATACTAATGTCTGTGGCGAAGGAATGAAATCAGTAAATGAACATCATATTCGATGCAGTGTATATCCACGCACTAATTTCAGTTGAACTTTCAATGGAAGCCATGCTCGTTTAGTCTACAGTAAATATGATGGGGTGCCTCAAATTTATGAAGTGGGGGCACAGACGCTGAGGGCGCGCCTGCTCACTAACTATGAGTCGAATAATTTGAAAACACCCGAGTAGAGTATCAAATCAGAGCATTTTACTCTTACTGTAGTTGGGTTCGCGGCCATTCTTTGCCAAGCCTCGTAGAATTAGTCGCCGGTATCGCATTCTCTTATGTGGTGGTGCGGCACAAGTTGATGCTAACAGAATCACTAGTGACTGTGCGTTGCTCGGCTGACGCGATAATCTGTAGATGCAAGGTACTCGTATTATTCGCCGCGTTTTCGGTTCGCTGAGTATGTATAAACGCCAGAAGATTTCCCTGCTTTCGAATGAAGTGAAGAACATGTTGAAGAGTCGGAAAGCAGCTCTCATACTGCAAACGGACGAACGCCCGATCTTATCAGCCCCGCAAAACNTTATTCGCCGCGATTTCGGTTCGATGAGTATGTATAAACGCCAGAAGATTTCCCTGCTTTCGAATGAAGTGAAGAACATGTTGAAGAGTCGGAAAGCAGCTCTCATACTGCAAACGGACGAACGCCCGATCTTATCAGCCCCGCAAAATGCACGCTGGCACCGTACCGAAAGGGCCTAAAAAGGCACTACTATCTTAAAGGAAAGACCACTGCTCTGCAATACTTAAGGAAAAGCTGGGGAAGTCCCCAAAAGTGGAGCAGTCCCGTGCGCAACGGCGGATATAACTGCGAATGTAATAAGTGAAAAGTGCCTGCGCCTGAAATAAGAGCGAAGTTGCAATCGTCGACAGCACGGAAGAGGGTTTGAAGGAGGTGTGGAGAGTGCCGGCAGGCAGGGGAGTGTCAACAGCGGACCAGTCCTGCTGCATCTCCTCCTCCCAGTCGCTCCCCTGCCTCGCACCACCCTCTCGAGCCGCTGATAAGCTAACTTTTCTGATATCTTCTAAGGTGCTAAATGGATTTTTTAGCAGGTGGGGCGCAGGACGAGCGAGGGAGCCGCGAGACCGGCGCAGCAAAGGAATGGCCTGGAAATGCTGCAGAACATTCGCGCGCTAAGCTGAACAAAGCGGCAAAAATCGGCGGCACACAGAGCCTGCCGTGCGGATGAATACCGGCGAACTGCATTTCTTGGAAATGTGAAGGCGTGCAAGTTCTGGCGGCATTGAAACAGTCGTGCCCACGCAGAGTTTTGTTCAATCCAGTGAAAGGAAACATTAAGTACTGAATGGCCATTTGTATTCACTGCAAATTATCCTGCAACATTATAAGTGCTAACTCAGCATGAATTCTTAGTTAAATGTAAATTTCCCGTTCAAGTTGTTGGAACACGCCGACAACTTGTATCCGGTGAACTTCGCACCATATCACCCTAACCACATGACGTAATTTTTTTTTTCCGTCAATTACATGAGTGGATATTGGATGAACGTTTAAATGTCATCTCATACCGCCAAATATGACACCCTAAATCCAATACTTAATAGGCTCAGCTGTACCAAAATTCTAAATACTTCCCGTTTTCTCTCTAGGCTTACCCGTATCACTTCTTGCTCTTCTACAGCAATAACAATTAATTAATTTGGAAGTATTAATATCCTAACAGTTGCCTTGACATCTGAAAATGCCTTGCAACTTCTGTTTTACTTTTGATGAGTTAGCATCGGAATTATTTGCGCTCACTGAAGCAAATTCCCACCGCATGAAGCAGCTTTACGGAATAGAAAAGAATTCTCGACTATTAGAGTTCATGAGATCTATGGAGTAATCACGACGCTGAATTTGATAGGAACACACTGCGGATCTGCCCACTGCTTATGATCACCAGCCTCCCTTAATTGTACAGAAAACTAGAGTTCTCGCTCACACTCACAGTCCTCAGCACATATCCTCCCCGACAAGAGTTTCAGTATCACTAAGTCCCGCAGAGGCACGTTGACACACTGTTAGACATCCTCGCTTCTGCTTCACCACAATTAAATGTAATAAGAGACGGTATACGTTTAAAAACAACCTGCACATCACTTGATTTGAATCCCCCCCTTTTTTTTCTTGGGTGTAGGATCAGAAAGCATAATTCAAGATTTGGGGCACGATGTAGTTAATAACATTCATCTCAAAACCAATACTGATTGATAATGGCACCAACTTTTCGAACTGTAATTGCTGCTGCTTCACAAATGTAACCAAAACGGAAATATTCCATGAAACCATGACAGCGGACCATTTCATCCACCCTGAATTTACGATGATGCACATAGGAGCGGATCCGAGGCGTTCGAGTCCTTTGTGTGACGGAGCTGTTCAGACCCCACCACATATATGGAGAGCTGATGAGTTAAGGTAGTACAGCGATGCAACGAAAGATACTTAAGTGTAAAGACAGAAAATGCTCGTTCGTCGTGTTAAATATAGTACATAGAAGGTACGTTCGAGTGGCTCGTGACAGTCGATCTAACCCAAGCCTACTCGTGCGAAACCTCAGACAAGTGCCACGGCTTCCTACTCAGTGAATCGAACTTCAGACATAAAGGCTGGTTCAATTAGTTCGTCAGAGTCGATATAAGCTAAGTCCACTCGTCCAAAACCTTACCCAAGAGCGTTGGTTTCGCTACTTTGTATCGTCTTGCAGGTGTTAAGAGCAACTCAAGTACGCTTCAGACGGCAAGAAATCCCATTTTACGGAGCATAGCTGAGCTTCTGGACGTCTCATGAGTAATTGATGCAAGTTTTCCTCGTTATTGGTCTAAAATGAATATTTCACCCATGCCAAACATGGGCAATTACAGACCTAGGTATATCTTTAACACCAATTTTGACGAAGGTGTTTGAAACATTCGTGGCACGCAAATTGAGTCGCTTTGCTACCACGGGGTCAATTTGCCTACAGAAAGCATTTGGTTTGCTGTGATGTTCTATTGTCTGTGTCACACCCTAAATTGTCCAGTCGGCGTTGGATTGTCATTGTGAGAGCGTCTTGTTCAGTTGAACTTCATTGTGGTTTCACAGAGTCAACTATAAAGGTCTAATATCTACCATGTAAATTGGATTTTTATTTGTTGGTATGGGTGGTATAGAGTGTTGTCAATGATACAGGATTTTATTTCTAAACGCACGCCGGGTTTGTGCGAGCACACCTGTCTGGGAGGTTTCGGGTGTTCCGCAGGGTCGCTTGTTGATTGTTGCGTATACTAGTGATATATTTCCCTATATCGTCAATTATACCGACGATTCTACCTTGGTTGCGGTAATACCGCCCGCTGGCTTGCGTGAGGATGTTGCCCAGTCTCTAAACAGAGACTTGACGTGGATTAACGCTTGGTGCTCCTAATGACACATGAAACTGAATCCAGACAAAACTAAATCTATGACTGTCAGTCAGGCTTGTACTCAGTTACCTCCGTATCTACCACTCGAGATAAGTGGCACTATTCCCCAGGAGTCAAGCTTACTTGAGATACTTGAGTTCTTTTCGATCAGAAGCTGACGTTTGAGGCACACATTTACTAGGCGTCTGGTGTCTCTTGCTTCTAGTAACGTAGAGATCCTGCGTAAAGTTCACGCAGTATTTTGGTGACGTTGGAGTAGTATCGAGATTTTTCTATGTTTTTTTTTGTTTCCTTTGTTGGATTACTACTCCCCTCTGTGAGGCTCAGCTGCCAATAGTCATCTCCGTCTGTTTGACCGACTTGTGAGTTGTGGGGACTCTGCCAGTCGGTTGTGGGGCTAGAATGATTTGGTGGACTTATCCCATAGATAGAGGGCTGCTTGCCTCTACTTGTTCTATATATAGGGTATTCAGCAATGAAGGCCACTGACTACACTCGTCTGCTCCGGCTCCAAGGGTCTTTGGACGACACACGCGAGCAGCGTCTGTAGCCCATCCTTTTACTTTGGTACCGGTTAGGGGCAAAATTCGTCAGTTCGGTCGGTATTTCATTTCAGGAACGGTACTGGTGAGGGATTTGTTTCTGGGATTCGTGTTCAGCGGTGTCGATATGCAGGCGTTGAAGTCAATTGTGAATGTTTTTTATTGATTATTCTTCTTCTTAGCAACGTCTTGGGTTCTTGGGGTGGCTTTGTGCTTCATTTCGGTTATTCCCGTAATTGGTGCCTGTTAAATATGCTTTTCTCACCTAGAACGTTGTATATTCTAGTTCAACAATTTATTATGTAGACGCATTGCTAGCTACATTCGTGCTCAATTTTAAGTAGGACTATGCAGCGATAGCATACTGGTCACGCTAGATAACGAAAGCAACAGATTGGATGTTATCTGCCATAGATAATCACCTGGTGGCCATCCTCCTAAACGAAGAGGCACAAGAGGCATTCATAAGATCCGCCGGAAAAGCCATATAGTTATAGCTGCCAGGCAAACTGCTGCAGTAACCATAGGCTCAAATGTTTTCCCGCCTCGTAAACAAACAGTTTCTTTTTGATGAATTTATGAGACTTCCGATCCTCAATACGTCAAATGAAACTAAGCCGTGTGCCCGCTTTTGTATATTGTAAATGAATCCCGGAAGTTATTTGTATAAAAATACCTTGCTGAAATAGAAAAAATAGTTGAGCAATAGCAGCTTTAACTGTGTAGACATCGCATCTTGGTCGTCTGCAGATAGGAGCATTACACTTAGCTTTTTTTCAAGTAACAATGCCACTTACCACTTGGATTTGTCTTATAAGTTTTGCATATAAGTCGTAAATAAGAAGAACTTGTTATCGTTCGCTCGCTACTCGATCTGCACTGTAGCCTGATCACCTTATTACTCGGCACTGAAGTTCATACTCGCAACCAAGTATTTTGACAAACTCATAAAAACCTCACGTACGCAAGTTAAAACATAACAGTGCCCTGGTGTGAAGTTTTATTATTAAAATTCAAAGCCCGAGCTTCGATTTAATACTGCGAAGCCAAGGTGCCTGTCAGAGGTTTTGGACGAGTGCGCGTCGAATTTACGCTTCCAAGGCTCGACTAGTCCGAAACTTTACACAGGAGCTCTGGCTTCGACCCGTAGAGTTGACATTCGGGAGTAAGCCCTCGATCGCCTATTATTATTATTAAAGTTAATCTTTAAACTTCCAAAAACTCTGTCTAGATCATAAAATACAGTTTTTAAGTGTCTTAACATAACTCAGTTGCTTTTGGCACTTGCAACACGATTCGAAACGACAGGACTGCAGCTTGAGTCTGAAGTTTGAACATGTCAAACCTCGGAGGTTTAATTTTGGCGTACAATCAAGCATTGCCTCTGACGAGCCAGTCAGACGAGCCACTACCGTGAAGTAGTTTCCCTAGAGACGTCTGGAAATTCAATCTTGCTTCGTGAAATGGAGTTTCCAGTCGTCTGAAGCGTACTCGAGTTGCTTTCAACACCTGCAATGCGGTTCAAAGTGGCGAACGCAACGCCCCTGTCTGAGGTTCCAGATGAGAGGGATAGGCTGAGATCGACTTAGGCGTGCCAATTGAGCGGCTCCATCGAGAACTTTTTAATTAATACAATCAAATAACTGGTTTGTGAAGAAGTTGTCTGTTTAGTGGCAAATAAAGAGAGTTCTTGCCACACTGGATTACATAACTGACGACAGCTGGACCAGCAGGCCCATTCTTATAGAGGTGCTTCAGCCCTCCACGAGCTACTATCTTTTCAGGATAAGATGATTAGTGCCGTGGTCATATATAGAGGGCGAATTATCTTGCTAATTAATTGCTTCATTGATGCAGCAGGTATTTGGAAGGGTAATGAAATCTCTTTGCTCTTTGTTTGTCGGGAGATGCGACCAATGCCACGTCACATACACAATCCTCAGCAATACATTTGCAAAGCCAATCCCAGTGGACAAGGGAAGAAATCTAAAGAATCTAAAATGTGCATCCCGAAAATTGTAATGATTATTGACTTCCAGAGCAGGTGTATAGTTATTGCAGCGTTATGGTATTGCACTTACAGATCTGAAAACACTGAATCTCACACAATGAGCCTGGAAGCGATGATTGATGTTTATAGGTAAAACAGATCCGTTATTTTGGGGACACGCTATAGTATCGTACGCTCAGTTTACTTGCAGATCGTCAACTCGCACGTACTTCAAATCTGCAATCGGGAATATGTGCAAGCTGAGTATTCGGTCGTAAGTGGGCCGATGCAGTTGCATAGTGTGACGCCGGCCTTAGTGACAATGGGGATCTATTGGTCGAGTGCTGAACCTTGGAAAAAAAGACAGATTCCTCGGACAGATATTATACACTAGCCTTAAGATAAGTTCGCTTGTCTTTGTTGCTTTATTTTTTGTAATTCTCTTCATAAAAGTGAACACACTGTTTGTATACGGATTGTGAAGAAACTTCGACTTCTTGGTATGTACTACAACTCCTAATGAGGCTCCGTCGTCATACTCATGGGCATACGATGGCGCGTTGACAGAAACGTAGACGAGTGGCGAATGGACGCACGCCCTTCCCTGCTCTTCTACCAGACAGTGGGAAGTGAAGTAAGCGATGCCCTCAAGCTAGGTAACTGTCACCAGTAAGTAAGAGTCAACCGAAAGAATTATTATCATTACGAATTCCTAAAAGTACATTTATTTGAGAATATAAGACGAAACCGATTAATGCATTATGCATGGGATTTTTACACTTGAAAACTTTTGACCTTAGCTTAAAGTAAATAGCAACACCGTCACGGCCCTTGTCTTCGACAGACCATCGTTGTAATGATAAAAGGCGGGACCCTGTTAAAGGTTAGCGTTGAGAGCTGCTAACGGAGAGGACTGCAGCTCTAGCAGCAGGCACTGCACGACTGTTTTGTATGCAGCGAGGCAGCCACGTCAACTTCTAATGTCAAGTCGTTGTAAAAATGCGCATGTCAGAAAATAAATCTTTTTAGGAAGCAATGAAAACAAGTTGATGTCGCAGCAGTGAGCCTTGGCAACTAATTAGATTCTCTGGCCAGCAGCAGCAGCTATAGCGGTGCCGCTGTAGATACAAGCAGGCGTTGGAATGCGCTCAACGCGCCCTGATTGAGTTAGTCAGGAGAATTAAAGGAATCCCGGAGTAATTCCAGCAATTCAACCCCACACCGAAGGTGCGGCAAAGGTTTTCCCGCTAGGGCAGTGTAGCTGAAGCCTGTTATAAATATTCCACTGGAGGCCTAATTGCGCATCGTAATCGCGGCGCATGCTTGAAAATTTAATGTTCCTTTGCTGATGTTGCGAGCGGCCGGAGTGTGGTGCTCTATTACCGCCGGCAACGGCCCTAGGAAAACTTCGCAGCAACGCTGCAGTATAAATCAAATTACCTCCTGCCCCAAAACATGGATGACTCGCGGCTGCAGTGCAGGGATTGTCCATCACCAGACTCTGCCGCTGAATGCAATGAAGACCTTGGTGGCCTGACACAGAGCATCTCACCTTGGTGGCCTGACACAGAGCAGCTCACCGTGGTGGCCTGACACAGAGCAGCTCACCGTGGTGGCCCGACACAGAGCAGCTCACCTTGGTGGCCTGACACAGAGCAGCTCAACTTTGTGGCCTGACACAGAGCGGCTCTCCTTGGTGGCCTGACACAGAGCAGCTCACCGTGGTGGCCTGACACAGAGCAGGTCACCGTGGTGGCCTGACACAGAGCAGCTCACCTTGGTGGCCTGACACAGAGCGGC
>LQNS02276925.1:18564184-18584973 GCA_001587735.2 Parhyale hawaiensis | reverse complement strand
CAACCCGGCCTATTTTCTGCCTTTCACTTTCAATGGAGCTTGAGAGGAGCACCAGAGCCTCCAACCTGGGCTAATTTCCGCCTATCTATTTCGTTAAGAGCGTGACACCAAACATATAATATATATATTTATATTTATATAAATTATATTTATATATTTATAAACACACGACGGTCATTCTTAGTATTAGATTATTCACCCGCAAGACAACTCGAGTGTTCTAATTACTAGTTAGAATCAGGGCAACTTCAACTCTGTACAAGCTGCAATTATAGAGAGGTGTTAATATAACTTAAGAAGTGAACTCAATCTAATTAGCCTTATTTATAGGTAGGTAGGTAATTTATGTTGGTATCCTTGATACCGGGCCAAGGGTCTAACACTATTTTGCTTAAGTTTGTTGAAGTGTTTTACTCAAGACGTTACTTCTGCCTGTCTATATAGAATACCTAAAGATGACAGCACGACAAAGGATCAATGAGGAAAAGAAGAAAATTAGGAAGTAAATAAGAGAAGAGGAGATTCGGCACCGGCCTAGAGGCATTAGGCAAACGTATATGTTATTGCGTGAATTCTTCACGCACGGGTCCACTAGTGTTTGTTATAATGATTGTTAGCAGCATAACTCAAGCAGTTATGAAAAGATCTTCAAAAAAATTGTAGAAACTGTTAATACTATTAAAAGGCACAAATGATTAGATTTTGGAGTTGATAAAAAAGAAATCATGGTTTCAGAGCCAATTTGACTTTTTCGTTACCGGCATGCGCTCTCAGAGTGCTCTAGTTTCTCCTGTATTTGTGTTACCGATCTCAGTCTAACAGAGATCTTGTTTGGATGTTAGCAGTCTTCTTAGTTTTACAGCGTACATGATTAAAGTTCTCAGTCAAAACGATTGATGTACTCGTCAACGCTTTAGCTACATGATAGAATTAACAGAAAACGGGCAAATTAAACGCCATTCGGCAGCAATGATTAGAATGGAAGTGCCTTGTGAGACAGTTGTAGATGTTCTGGGCGACAGAAGATCAGCTGGACTTTGCGTCTACACAATTAATGTTTCGTGACTGACTCTAAGTAATTTGGGGGTGCAGATTTCAAATCCGGAGGTTGCCACTTCGTCACCCTCGGGAAAAATTAAATATTCACGATGGCCGCCAACATGGCCACATAATTCATTTTCTGACATATGACAGCTTCTAATCGTCATTAAACTGTGAGTTTTAGAGCGAATTATAGTTTTTTTTTTTGGGTCAAGAAATCCAATTAAACTATTTCTAGATCTTTATAACGCATAGCAGCAGAATCGTAGGAATGTATCGCTATGATAAGCACAATTATATTATATTAAAGAAAATTTATGCATAGACCTACCTCTATGCACATCGAGTAACGTCCACCTGTACCACCGATACTTTATCTAATGATCATCGAAGTGTAAGAGTGTGCATGTAGTGTTCATTGATACAATTTTCATATTACCTATAGTGGGACAGCTGTTGATGACCGTGCTTGCGACATGTCTCCCCACCTAGATTCTACCCTCTTACGCTTCGGTGGCCTCCCTATAGCACTTGTTTTTTGCATCAACTGGAGCGGAGTTTACTGTGATGCAAACGGCAAGTGCTATGGGGCGGCCGCCGACATGAAAATGGGTGGAATCTAGTGAAGAGAGTATCGGTGGTACAGGTGGACGTATCGCAAGCACCGGCATCAGCAGCTGTCGTATAATGTGTTATATACCGTATGCATAAGCTTTGCCGGAGGTGAGCCACTGCAAATCTTACTATGTGTAAGTATTATGACCGTGTTCTTTGCTGTGCCATTCACTACACGGAGTCATTCTCTTTGTAAGCACTTGCTTCGTATCTTCCAACTGGAGCGGTAACGGAAAATTAAAAAAATACAGATTGCTACTCGCACACTAATCAGCGTACTCGCAAATCTTATCATAAGGTCAATGAGTAAAAGAAATCTTTTGCATATATTACGCATGTTAAACGAGGTATAGCCAGGTTTTCACAAAAATAGTTAACCTTGTAGCTATAACTTGGCGCTAAGTCACTAGTTAATATCACTTAAACAACTACACTGTAAGCAGCTGGAACCTCAGAACGAATTTCTGCGGTATTTAAAAAAAAAATCCAGGGAGTTCTCGGAAATTTTCCTAAATTTTCGGGATTCAGAATCGGACACAAATCAACCAGGGTGGGTCCCGGGATGAAAACACCAGCGGGAGCCAAGTATACAAAAATGAACAGGATAAACTAAAAGGTTTAGCAAAAACCTTAAATTTGAAATTAGCGAGTCTGGACCTCTGAAGCCGGCCACCTTATTGCCGTGTGGCAGAAGGCGGGCCTCGTAACGACTAACGGTATGTTGACCTTCGATCGCACCAGTCATTACTGCCTTGCTGTCACTGCCACCGTAACGATAATGTTCAGCTTCGCAAACAATCCTAATTGTTGGTTAGACTCGAAACTGACGTCACTCCATAGGCATGGTATGCTCATCACCGCTGCATATTTTTCTTTGAACACTTTCAATTCGCTAGCTATGTTATATTGTTACTATTATTCTGGGTGATGTAAGGAAGTCAAAACCGGTACGTTTACTACAATATTCCTTGTCATTTCCTTACTTAAGTGGCAACACTAGAGTTGCTGCCAGTGGTCGCAGCTCATTTTAAAGCAATACCTATACTGTAGAAGCATTAAAGGAGCCCTACACGACACAATGAATGACTATACGTAAACTAGAAAATACTATTCATATTTGTGCGGGAGTTAATGCTCTGTACATATGAACATAGAAAACTATATTCATTATTTACCCATTAGGAATACAGTCCTGAAATTATACCGCCAATGTTTGAAACTCCCTGTATGTGTGCCTATGCCAGTATATACAGTTGTGCATTCTCAAAGAGCAATACACATGCTTCATAAACAGGGTCGAACTTTGACAAAAAGTTGTTTTGAGGTATTGCAATTTTCGATTTAGGCAGGTTATAATGAATCTCCATGGCCGAAATAGTAAACTACCGCAAGAAAGTGGCCTTCGCGCCACTGCAGAGTATATATGAGAAGAATGCCTTAACTTACCACTTGCCCAAACCCACCCATTCAGCTCCCCGTTTTCATGCCGAAAAAAACAATCATCCTATTAGCAGGAAAGACTTCTCAATCACAAACTTTTCTAACTCAATAGAAATGACAACTTAGAATCTCTCTACATCCAGAAAACAAAACCCAGCATCAATACATTGACCACAGCTGTACCTCTCATCACGGTACATAACTGATTTTTTTTTCTTCCAATTGTACCAGCCCCGATCCCTCCGCTCATTGACTGTACCCGGCTGCTTCTTTCTAATCGTCCGACACTACAAGCATTCACGTTAGGTCTCTCCAAACCTGCCCCGGTCATTCGAGTTTTACACCTCGCACCGTAAACATCTGTCCCCTTTAGAGTAGCAGAAGTAAATTATACCCCTTTAAAAAATTTCCATTTTTATACCTAATTTTTTAGTGTCTGAAGATGGGAGAAAACGTCCCGAAGCGTCATATTTTTACTTAAGTATTATTCGACCTTGTATTGTTTTTTTGAAATTTGCCTTATTTTAACTCCTTTTTTATATTTATTTATATTTGTTTGTCTGTCCACCCAAGAAGTGGTAGAAGCAGTTGAGATATGTTCATAATTTTTGCAGGGAGTCTGGTGGATAGACCTAGATGTGACCCATACCAAGAAACTAGGATTAGCAGGCCATCAAAAATGACCGCGATTAAATTTGTTTACCGTTCACCCAAAAAGAGGCAGAAGGAGTTGAGCCATAATAATAATAATAATAATTTTTTTCAGGCAGTAAGGTGGGTTGTCTGGGACGTGTCAAATAGCAAAAATTTTGAGTTAGATGGCTATCAAAACTGACGGCGTTGAATTTGTAACTCCACTCGAAAAGAGGCAGAAGGTGTTGAGCAATGTTCGTAATTTTTTGTAGGGAGTCGGGTGCCTCGACTTAGATGTGAACAATGCCAAAAACTGCAATTAGCTGGGCATCAAAAATGACTGCGTTGAAATTGCCCCTACCACGGGTGATGGTCTTACGCCACGAGGAGTTCTATTTCTTGAAGTTGGCAGTTGTTGCTCTGATTAAATATATATTGCTGCCCGCATGTCCGCTAATTCCCATCCAAGCGTACCTCTTTGCCGTAGCTTATGGTTGATGGCGTGGGGAAGGAGGACGGATGGGGGAAAAGGCGGGCCGCATCAGTCTCATCCTGTATTAGCTACACAAACTGTCCATGAGTACTAAATTTTTATTTAAATTCTACATAAACATCAACGAATATTACACTCGCTATGCAATTTAACAACCCCCTTGAGTTTCAGTCCAGTCCTGAACCCTAATTTTTTTTTATTGCTATCAGGTTGTGCGAGCCAGCTTGTGCTAATAATAATAATAATAGGGTACCCCTTCTAACGGCGTGAAGGGTACCTCAGTTAGACTGGGTACCTCGCTCGTCCGGTCTCCTGTGGGTGAGGCAGGGGCCGTTCGTGAACGCGGTACTCATCCGTCGGAATCGTTTAGACAGGATTCCGACGCTAGTGTGAATGCTACTGGAGAGGAGAGTGTGAGAGAGCAGGCTCCCCTTTCTCCGCCGGGGGCGGAGGAGGCTACTGTCCCGACGCAACGCCGCACGCGCCACAAGTGGTCCAGGGAAACATTGAGTTGTGCTGTGGGAGTGCTTCGTCGCCAGCAAGCGCGAGGGGCCAGGCTATCTCAAGCGCCTCAAGCAGCTGTGGGACGAGACAGGAATCCCAGGCAATTTCCCACAGGCTTCTCTTAGAGGCCAAATCCGGCAAATCTGCAGCAAAAACCTCCTCAGCAAAGAGGATGGATCGCCGCGCGGATGGAAGCTCAAGTTGCCTCTCCATCCGCTGACGAACCTGCACGCCAGGTTCCAACCCGACCTGTGACCCCACCTAGGTCCCCACCTGTGGAACCTGTTAGGCGGCCCTCCATTCCATCGGAGGAAACCCCCGACTTAGGCGCTGTCCCGTCTGAGATCGACTCTGCCGACCCCAACCAGTCGCCTTCAAGTGGGCCTAGGCAATTACCGGCCCATATATGAGCCAGAGCGAGTCAGAAGACTATGTGACAGATCCCGACGTGTCTGGCTAACAGCGGAGTGACTCGTTGAAGCCACGGGACTTACTCCGAAACTCCAGCGTAGAATCAACGCCAGGTCATCCTAACCAGGAACTTAGTGACACCCTACTGTCAAACTGCGTCCCATCTGAGATCGACTCGGATGACCCCAACCAGTCGCCGCGACTTGGGCCTCGGCACTTACCGGCCCACGATATGAGCCTGTGCGACTCGATGGACGAAGAGACAGAACCTGACCTATCCAACCAGCAGCGGAGAGACTTGCTGGAGCTGTGGGACTTACTCCGGAACTCCTGCGTAGAAACGATGCCAAAAGGTCATCCTAGCCTACGACATCTACCGGAACCGAAGATTCGAGCAGCTGCTTTCCGCGTCAATTCAGTGCTTGGTAAAATCCACACCAACAACATCACTGAGACAAACGCCCTAATCAAAGCTGGAGCAGACCTTGCAGTGAGGATCCTTGAGGTACAACCCCGACCCCAACGGACCCAGCGGAAAAGGATCCTCCTTGGAAGCACCGCCTCGAGAAGAACATTGCTGAGATCAGGAAACATCTCAGCTGGATCTCCGAATGGCGTACAGAAAATCTCCACGACGAGGAAAAACAGACGTTGCTCGAATCGAAATACCGGTGCCTCGAAGTCGGTCTAACGAACCTGGAAGACACCTCAAAGTAGCGGCTAACTGCTAAAAGGAGCAAAGTTAGACGCTTCGAGGCAAGAGTAACTGGACTTCATCAGAACCAGCTATTCAACGCCAACCAGAAACGCCTCTATCAAACCAACCCTTAGAGGAGAAGAGACGAGCTCTGACTCACCCAACGCAGAAGAGAGCATCCGATTCTGGAGTGACATCTGGAGCAAAGAGATACGGCACAACAATACCGCAGAATGGCTCAACGACGTTAAGGAGAAGAACGTCGCAGCAGATCCAGACCTTAAAATCACCAGTCAACAGCTCAAAAAGCTACTGAGCAAGACCAAGAGCTGGAAAGCACCCGGACCAGATATGGTGCTAGGCTACTGGATCAAAACTTTCACATCGCTGTACTCCAGAATTGATACACAGCACAACCAATGCCTGCAACGCGAAACCGTGCCCACCTGGATGACCACAGGAAAGACGGTCCTAATCCAGAAGGACAAAGCAAAGGGCACGGAGGTCAGCAATTACCGCCCAATCACGTGTCTCTCCCTTATGCGGAAGGTGCTGACGGGCATAATCTACGAGAGTCTACCAACATCTAGACTCAAAGAAGCTCCTACCCGACGAACAGAAAGGATGCCGGAGGAACACCAAGGGAACGAAGGACCATATGCTCATCGACAAGCTCATCACGAAAGACGCTAGGAGCAAAAAGAAAAATTTAAGCATGGCTTGGATTGATTACAAAACAGCCTTTGACATGGTCCCTCACTTCTGGATCCTGGAATGCCTGGAAATCTACGGCATTGCCGGCAACATCCGCAATCTGATCGCGACGACCATGCCCAAATGGAAAACCCAGTTCACAAGCGCCAATAAACACCTCGGCGAGGTGAGCATCAAGCGGGACGTCTTCCAGGGCGACTCCCTATCCCCACTGCTATTTGTCCTGACCATGATCCCCCTCTCCGAGACCTTGAACATGGCCGGCCATGGCTACAACTACAGTCGTACCATGAAACTCAACCACCTGCTCTTGAAGAAAATAATACCTATCGTAACATGAGCTGTCGGGGTACCTGGGCCTCGGAGTGTGCATAGCCATATCTTACGGGGTGCGTACTGTAGTTAGTGTGCGACCTGTTCTCATCTCAGCGGGACTGTCGATCGCCAGTTGTGCCGATTAGCTAGCAGCAGTGGGTTGTGTATCGCTTCTTAGTGGTGTCATTAATGGGGCCCACTACGGACAACTCAGCTCCCGTTTACGTTTGAGGCCGATTCCTCAATTGTTCTAGTCCCTTGAGCTGTGTATGCTCCTTGAGGGAGTGAATTATTAATTTCCGGAACTCGCGGTCTAAACCGCGAGGAACCACTGCAGGCAATCTCCTTCGCCCTGCCCTCGAACGGTAGATATCCAGAACATAAAATAGTGGCGAAGTGAACAGTAAAACCTGATAATAAGCTACCCTGGCTTTCCTTGAGCCTGACCAGCCCAGAGGGGTCGATTTGTGAAACGAAGACCGTGACGGGGGACCGATCGAACTGGGCAACGCTCATCATCTCCAGTGCGAAGAGGGAAGCCGCCATGGAGTAGCCAACCTGCCCGTCTCCAGCTAGCGACCCGAGGGCGACTCTCCCAGCGCATCAAACTGGCTGCAGGATTGCTCAGAGTGAGTGTGGCTAGGTACTTGCAACTTGGTCGGGGTATCACGGCAGCCTGTTAGCTAGTTACGACCTGACCCGATATCTTGAAACTCGCGGCCTTATATTAGGCCATTGTGCATTATTACCCAGTTCCAGTAGGCTATCTTGTGCATAGTCAAACGCTTGGCCAGTATCCTTGGCCGTCGTACATAGCGACTTGGGACCTTTGAGCCTAATATTTTATATCGCTGTGCATCGTAACAAAACTCTCCAAGGAAAGTAACCTTGCGATTTCGTGCCAGAGTGTTTGGTGTAGTGGGATCACTTAGTAATATCCTAGTCAAGTTACCTACTATGGTGATACTTCAATAATATACTGGAACCGTGGTATAGACATTTGATCCAATAGACGTTAGCGTTGGACTCGCTAAGTCAGGTTAAAGAGTCAAAGCCCTTTTCTAGCGTAGGTTTGATTATTAACCTCTAGTACTTTATATTTAATAAAATATTAGAACCGTGGTATAGGCCTCTGATCCATTAGGCGTGAGCGTTGGACTCCCTAGTCTGGATTAAGTGTTAGTGCCGAATCGTATGTAGGGTAATTGTTCACTGAGGGTAACAATTTAGTAAAACCCGTTTCTGTTCCCGATTGCCTATTGAGGCTCATTAAGCCTCCACAGTTGAGGGCCTGGTCTCCATTTTTACATTATGGACTGTTCCGCTGAATGAAGGATGTTAATTATTGGACTGGAACTAGGTTTTCTGAGGGCCGGTTAATTCATGTGATGCGGTCGCTTCTTACAGGCAGTAGCCGGTCTCTGGGGCAGTTTGGTGGGGTCGCCCTTTTAGAGTTGAGCCTAGCTAGCGACTTACATTAGAATTGAGCCTAGCTAGCAGCTTACATTAGAATTGAGCCTAGCTACCAACTCAAGAAGATCGAGTTAGTGCATCTGCTGAACGCGTTGCGCGTGTGTAGGGCAGTGTATACGATCCGCGGTTCACCCTAGGAGAACTGTAGCCACGGTCATTAGATCACTGAGAGATCGGGCATGGAGGTGACAGAACAAGATAAAGGCAAACCCTTGACAGTCGTGCCATTTTTTCTAACGTGGCGCTGTAGACTTCTCAAACTAGTCGCAACTTGGGTATGGTTCTATTTGTTATCAAAAAACTTTCAACGTATGTAATATTTAAAATCCGTTTCCCTTTAACAGAAAATCATGGTTCTGCGGGGCGGGACGCTGTAAGTCGGTGGGGCGGGATCCTGCCATCGGTCGGGACCCTGGAGCTGCACCGAGGGTCCCCTCTGCAAGGCGGCGCGAGTTTAACCACTACCTAATTAATCAGAAGTTTTAATAAAAATCAGATAAAGACTTTAGTGTAATTCCTGCCTCAGTTCCATGAGGGTTTTCTCCGCATCTTCAATCTGGTACATTCGGCAACTGTTGGATAGTCCCTGCCTCTAGTGAAGTTTATTGTTCAACTTAATTTCACCATTTTGGGTGATCGGCAGTGGGAACCTCTAGTTAAGTGTCAGTTCATAACAATAGTGAAGTTCAGAGAATATTAGCCCGGTCCGTTTCGGGATGTGGCGCTGTGGTGGATTTCTTGTCTGGTACACCGCCGCAACCCGTTCAGGATTTTTCTAACAGCTCTATATGGACGACCTGATGCTGTACGCGAAAGCAAAGGATCAAGTAGAACAGCTCCTCAAGATAGTCCACCAATACTCTGAAGACATCAAAATGCATTTCGGCATAGTGCGGAGTCCTCAACATTGAATACTCGCTTCCGAGGGAATCACCATTGAAGAAGGTACCATCAAGGATATTGAGAAGACAGGTTACAAATACCTGGGTGCCATGGAGTACAACACCATTCTCCACAAAACGATGAAATATTCCGTTCGGAAGGAGTACCTCACCCGACTCCGGCTCGTCCTAAAATCACACCTCAATGGGGGCAACACCATGAAAGCCATCAACACCTGGGCCGTTCCCGTAGTCCGATATGCTGCACCGACATGGACATCAAAACTAGCAAGCTCATGAACATCTTTCGAGCACTGCACACAAGATCGTGCGTAGACAGACTTTACCTTAATAGGAGAGAGGGGGGCGTTGCCTCATCAGCGTAGAGGATTGCGTCGAAACGGAAAAATGAGCTCTCTCAATACTTCAGAGAGAGTGACGACCCGTGGGCGCGCTGCTTAATCGAGGTGGAGTTGCTGAAAGAGACCGAGACGGCTGACCAGTTCAAACAGCGACGACGCCTCGATCGGACTAACAAATGGAAGAGCATGAAAATGTCCGTTTGTCCCCGTTTGTGAGAGATGGTACGAGCGCGAACCCGCGCCCGTGGTTGAAAATGAAGCAGTGCAAGATACTGGGACAAAAGACTTGACACTGACAGAGCAATTCGCGCCAATCGACCGGACACCGTCGCCAAAGACAAGCGGGAGAAGTCGGCCAAACTAATCGACGTCTCAATCCCCTTCGACTCCAGAATGATCGACAAGGAAACGGAGAAGAAGGAAAAGTACCGAGACCTTGCCATCGAACTTCAGCGACTGTGGCAGATGAAGGTCGACGTCGTTCCAGTGGTCATCGGAGCTCTGGGGGCAATGTCCATGAATCTCAAGACTGCCCTGCGAGAGCTGAAATGCAGTCAGCTCCACCCAGGAACCCTCCAGAAAAGCGCTCTACTTGGAACAGCGCACATCATTCGCAAAGTGCTCTGAGCCTTAGGTTGCGGGATGCAACCCGGTGTTAGAGCGTAGAGCTAAACATCGCTCAACCAATCCATAATTTGGGTTGTGAAATCCCCTCGATAGTAATAATTATATTATTAATGATATAACTATACTTGGAATGAAGTGTGTTCTGTTTGCTGATGATGCAGTGTTCTACACTAATAAATGCAATTTTCTCTCAGTCATAACTGATATTCAACATATTCTAAGTAAGCTGTCGCAATGGTTAATTAAAAATAGACTGATTGCCCATGAGGATAAAACTAAGCTGATGTTATTCCCTCCATGTTCTCGGCCTGACTTACCGACGATTCATTTCAACGGTAAAGAATTGGAATAAGTGTCTCAGTTTCGACAACTTGGCTTGATTCTTGATGATAAACTCAGTTTCAAAGCCCACATTGAAAAGTTAGGCCGAAAGCTCAGTAGACTTCATGGTATAATATATGCAGAGTCTACTTATGTCGATCGTCATTCGTTGACAGAAACTTACAGTTTCATTAGCGTATTCCTTGTTAATTCAAAATATTATCATCTGGGGTGCAGCCCCTCATTGTTACATTCGTAAACTAGAAGTTGTGCAAAGTACTAAGGCGAATACTTCGCGTTAAACGAGATCGAAATAATATACCGAAAGTGAATCGTAGTGATATGTACCGCGATTTACTAATGTTGCAATTTCAAGATATGAATAGCTATTCGCTTCTTACGTTTTTCCGTTCACTCATACATAGCCATCCACTTGTCTTTCAACAATATTACGCATCACTCATACCTCATCAAAACTACGAGATGAGACGCTCCATTCTCAATCTTCCAAACGTGCGTGTTGATGTAGAGAAACGTTCAACTATTTTCCAAACAGTATCACTTGTTGATCGGATTCCAACACACCTATTAGATCCTATCTCTAATGACGCCTTTAAAAGCGGCATAAAGATTATGTCATGCAATTGTATTAGTATAATTACTACTTGTTACCCAAAAAGTTCCCCACCCCAACATTTCTATGGGTTATGCAGATATTTTACTGTATGTATATTGAACTCAAAAGTTTTCATTATTGTAATGTTTATCTGTGTGTAATAAACCTATCAAACCTATCAATAATAATAAACTTTATTTAATACTCGTGGAGACATTATAATGCTGAAATGCTACATGGTACACAAGAGGATGTATCTTATATATAGGTTACAAACAAAGAACATGTCATTGTAGACTTACATTCTAGACATCATTACGCCCCATTGCTTGGCCGCAGTCAGGCAACCGTATGCGCTGCCATCGAAGATACATACTAGATCGTTTGTAGCCAGGGCCATTGTGGATGACTTTTATTAATGAGTTTTTAGAGTTTTCAATCCTGTGTCTAAGGCTCAAGGCGCATTTCTTGGTTCTGACTTTGAGACCATCAGTGTACTTTTGAGCAAATATTAGACTTGCACTATTAGACCTAGGCACCCTCATTAACATGCGGAATATGTCGTTGTAAGCAACACGCAAGCGCTCAATGGATTTCTTTTTAAAGTTACACCAAAGTGAGTTACAGTACAGGGGGTAACAATAAATTTGGAACAGCTGGCATTTGAAGTCTTCATAACAGTGACCAAATTTCCGAATTAACGTGTTACCAACTCCATGGAGCTTTTGCGTTTCTTTTTCTATATCCTGGTCAACACGTATATCATCAGTGATTTTGTGACCCAGGTAAGAAAAGCTGTTTACGTACGTAAGCTCCACACCATCCAAAACAGAATGTTTATGACCAGGCAGGCTTCTGCCCCTAGGCCTAATGTACATGCATACTGTTTTTACCGTATTATAAGTAGCCTACTCAATACTAATATCATTCGCTTGGCTCTCGCAGATTGCAAGCAATTTTTGTAAACCTGTAGCATGGGGAGAGGCAACAGCCATGTCGTCAGCATAATTGAGGGCATTAACTGCTTTATTGTTAGTATGATAGCCTACTCCAGCAGCATTCAACTTTGCATGGATACAGTCAATGAAGATATTGAACAGAATGGGAGAGTGTGAGCCTACTTGTAGTATACCATTAGTCATGCCAAACGCTGATGACATTTCCGTCCCCCATTTTACGTAGCACATCTGAGTTTGGAACCAATATTTTAGTGTTTTTACAACGTAAGGAGGTATTAGTTTCTTCAGAATACACTTAAATAGAGAGTAATGGCGCACCCTGTTAAATGCTGCCTTAGCGTCTAGAAAGCATTGATACATTGGAGAGCCATTGTCAGTGAAACAATTTATAACTTGTTTTAGTCCAGAGACAGCCATTTCTGTACCGAGTTATGCTTTAAAGCCAAATTGGATATCTGCAGTATCCATATACGCTGACATCTGTCGTTCAAGAACCAGTTCAACTAACTTTGAGAGTGACGTAGCGACAGCTATGGGGCGGTAGTTGCTCTTATCTGACCCACCCTTTGTCTTACTTTTTACAGTTGGGGATACTATGACTTGCATCAGAGAGTCTGGAAGGAAGTAAAGAGTTAGGCAGCCAGTAAGAAAGGCAGCAAGTAGGGATACAAGCTTCGGAGGACCGTGTTTGTGGTAGTGCAGGCCATTTAAATTTACCGCCAGGTTGACGGCCGAAGTTGGGGAAATTAAGGTGGGGGAGGTCCAGCCAGCTCGTATGGCAGCCGCTTCCGGCTATGGTAGTTAAAACGCAGAAACGAAAATGCGACAATGGAAAAATATCGTCATAAATGACTCGCCGTAATTTTTTATGGCCAGGCACACTAATTATCCACTTTATAATAAAAGACAGTTGATTGGGTGCTTCTTCCTTCTCTTTGTTGGTTGGTTGCCTGGTGCGTCTCCACGTCACGATTATTATTATTATTAAATCAGACCAGGCTGGCGACGTAGGAAGGGAGAAACTCCATGAGGTTAACAAACCCCCACGCAACCAGCCCAGAGGGTGAAGAAAACAAAAAAAAAATGAAAAAAAGAAGATCCGAGATCACAGAATAGCTCTGTGTACCGATCGTTTAAAGCTGCCAATACCAGCACCAGCAAAGACAGAGCCATCAAGACCATTCCAAAGATCCACACACGATGGAAAAAACGAACAGGAATATTGGCCGTACGGCATCGTAACGGTTCCAAGGCAAACTCATGAAGAGCACCAGTCCGCCGAGTATACCTCACCCGAACAAATGAATCTGTAAGAAACTCAGACAGTGGATGACTGGGGCAGTTATAGATTTTATACAAAGAACAGATTCCACCAACTCTGTGACGATGCGCCAGATCACAGGGCACAACACCACCCAGCATGAACGCACATCTACGAACCACTTTGTCTAGCAAAAACAGGTGGCAGTCTGCAGCAGAACCCCAGACTACAGAGCAGTACTCCAGAAGAGGGAGGACAAAGCAATTGAAGCAGCGACGTGTCAATTCTACCGAGCCAAACTCCCTCCAAGCACGCCTCATAAGACCAATTTTCTGCGATGCACGTGAGGTAACCGAACGAATGTGGGGCTCAAACGTCAACTTTGGATCAAAATTGACACCCAAGATTACCAAGTCATCAATCACAGGAAGTGATACACCATCCAGCATGAGTGCAGGAAAAGGGGGTTGTTGTTATCCTTACTCGCTTTCTGCTCCCCTTTTAACCTGGCTACGCATTCGGTCATGTTAGGAATTCCATGTTCCTTCCGACTAACCGTAGACCTCTTGCTAGAGAAGTTATGTCAGATTTAGGGGAACTCGCGCTCCCGAAATTCAGCTATGCTATACCGCCGCCGTCTAAGGACGTGCTCTCTCGGTGTTTTCGCCCAGCAGCGGCTCTAAAACGCTACGTTACTATATCGTGAACAGTAACAATGCTACATCTAAATTTTTTTTACCAATTAAAACGTTAGGTTCTTCCTGCCATGTGTTATTGATCCCAGAATTGAAGTCGATTCTATAAACTTGATTATTACTCTGTCGTGGCGACACTAATCCATCATATTTTCAATCGATAGTACTGTACATTTCATGTAATACATTGAAACGCATGCACTTTAACGACCAACTTATTTACACTTCCGGCTCAAGTTTGCACGGTTCGCCGGTCGAATGTGGCAAAGCTCTGTATTGGGTCTTGAGAGGAAACCGACGAGGTTCTGAGTGCTATACATGTAACTTGGAGGGAAATTGTCTCTCAATCCGCGGAACGATGCTGCGGTCTGTTATACAGCCGTAGAGGCTGCTCACTTAGTTCCATTCATCATAAAATGGTTCGACGGTCAAGTACGCTTCTGTCACTACTTCCGACTGGAATAAAATGTGCTCACTGGTCGAGCAATTATTGTTGTCTCGGAAGGAGTTCATCGGCAGACGCTGTCTTTACAGCAGGGCTTAAAATTAAAGTCTGTATCACTTTCAAATCAACAGTTCGTAGCATCACTACACCCTCAAGCCTTATACCAGTTTCGCTAACGTACAATATTGTGGTATTTTCTGTGGTCTTTGATATGTCAAGATGTATTGGGTGAGAACATATGAGACAATTACAGTATCGAACATGAGTATACAGCCTCAACGCTCTTGCTATATTAACTGCTTCAGCAAATCATGATTGAGTTGTTTATGTAGGAAAAGTAGTGCATTTACTTTTCTTGCTTCTTATAAAGCAGAGATCGTCCCATGCAGCAAGGTCAGATATTATACTGCAAAAGCCTTGGAGCAAGTTCATGCTGAACGGATTGCTACAGTGAAATCAAACTTGTGTGAGAATATTTCAATTGGTCAGTGCTGTGCTACTTTCACTGCGTGACTGTTTCTGTCATATATTGTTGTGTACGACGGAAATTTAGCAACAGTTTATCCCCAAGGTAGCAGCAGCTTTGCGCGCTGAACTGGTGGCACTTTAGGTACCGGGATCGAGTACCTAGCCAGGTGAGCGATCTTTGAGGCGCTCAGTGCGCTGATTTCACAAAGTTGCTTGGTATGCACGGCCTCAGTGGGTCACTTACCTTACCCAGAAATAGGAGGGAAGGGGGAGCCGGTAGTTGAGCCTTCCATCAATAGTGCCATAATTCTTGATCACCTGTGCTCGACTGCAGACGTATTTACCCCATTGGGAGCAGTTGGTCTATATCTGCAGCACGAACAAGTGCATGTGGGTTTCCCAGTGGAGGGTGCGGTCAGGTTGACTCCACCTTCACTTTACTGCGATGCAACTACACTTACTAAACTGGTGTTCTTTATGGATCAACCAAGGATTTTCTAATTTATCTGAGACATTCGTGCCGCACACTGTCAACGCAGGGTTCTTATTATATATGAGTTACGTTGGAAACTAAGCTCTTGACTGTTTTTATATTTTTCACAAAAATATTTTCAAAACATTTGCAGTCTATTTTTCCTTCATTCGAGTATTCTAAGTTAATTTCTGTTCATTTTTATCCAGCCAAAATGGAATGTGAAGTGCAGAAAAATGAGCATTTTCGACATCTCCTTCTTTTTGCTTTCAACGAAGCTTTTAAGGCCACAAAAGCTGCTCACGATATACGTGCTGTGCATGGAATAGAATAGATAGCTGGCAGTAGACGGACCAACGGGCCCATTCCCAGAGAGCGGCCGGGACTTACGCCCCGGCCCTCTATGAGCTATCGCCATTAGTCAAGAATCATGGAGAATTCTGGGGAGTAAAAGAAGAAGAAAACATAACGGGGTCAGGCAAGGAGACGTTCGCGTGCGCACAAATAAGTGCTGCAGACCTGGGGAGCTTGGAGACGTTAAGTAAGTCGTGACATGAACTATTGATTACTGTGGCTTAGACGCTTTGCCCGTTAGGAGCTTCTTACTCCTGGAGGAGGAGTTCGTAACCGTGGAGGATGTTGCTACCAATATTTATCGAGACAATTTTTAAATGCATTGATTGACTGCACCAACAACTTTGGAGGGTAGTTTATTCCAAACGTTCACTTTGAAGTACGGGAAAACTGCTGAGTGAGTGTGGTGGAGAGGATGCCATAGCTAGCAGAAAGGACCGTTTGTTATTGGTATGGCAAGTTCAAAAATGGAAATTTTGATCTCACTGTCTCACCTCGTCCGGGTTGTCCAATTGAGATCGATAAGAAACGACTAAATCATCTTTTACACGAAAATCCTCGTTAAATGACAAGGGATCTGACAGAGAAAATGGAATGCTTCCATACAGTTGAACAGAAGGATCTACACTAGATGGGAAAGGCTCAGAGGTAAGGATCATGGATTTCACATGCTTTAAGTGATAGGAACAAATATCAACGAGCCACAATCCCCGCCGGTTTGTCTGTCGGTCACCGCTCAACTTATGGATACAAGCAACGATTTCTTTAAAGAATCGTTACTGGGAACGAAAAATGGTGCCTAGGCTGTACATCAATATAAAGTAGAGCGAGGAATGGCTTAGCCCCGCTAAACATGCAACACTGCGCGTGATAGATCTTCAGCCCTTCCTCCGCGTAAAACGATATTGTGTTTATGCTGGGACTGGGAGGGGATTATTCGTAACGAATTGCTTGGACGAAATCAAACGCTCTATATAGAACTCTACATATGTTCAACAGCTGGATCGAGTGAACACGGCTATTCAAGAGAAAAGACCTCATTGGCGGTACGGAGCACGACAATGCCAATATGGCCAAGGAAGCCATTCAAGCGCATGACTGGGTAGGCCTGCCACACCCGCCCTACTCTCCCGATGTGGCACCAATTGATTTCCCCCTCTTTCGATCTCGTTCGCGTGCTGTGCATGGAGTTGTGTTTAATACCTGTGCATGATTATTGAAGGCCTTGGTGGAGTAAAAACCGGGGTAGTTTGTACCAACGAGGTATTGACAATCATGTTGAACGTTGGGGAAAAGTTCTAAACAACAATGGAGAAGATATTGTTGATTAATTCGTTGTAATTTTTGATTAAATCTTTCAAAAGCATTTAATTAAAAGCATCGAATATTTAGTTCCAACCTAATACTTACGAGTTGAAGGCTACATTTCATCTGAACTCAAGTTGCATCTGTAAAACAAGCTCTCCGCTGGGTTTCTACTAGTGATAGGTCGTGCGTCATTTTTTGGCCATTCGCCGTTCAATAACGGATGTTACTATCTTTACATCCGCGGTTGCAGATGCGGATGTCAAAAAAGGTACGGATGTTCCGCGGAGGCGGATATTCGCCCCACCACAAACACACACACACACACACACCCTCTTACAACGGCAGTTTGTATAATACTTGTGGGAAAAACTTAGATGGTGCTTTGTTGAAGGACAGCGCTTAACCCAGTCGGAAATAATGGTTGTGATTATGGTGGAATATAGTGGTGTATGACAGATTAAGGTTGATTATGGATGATGAAACAATATGGTAGATATGTCGACCAAAATATAACGTTGATTTTAGTATATTTAGGTCGATCTTGGTGGAGGCAATATTGGTTATTTAAGGTTGGTCAGGAAACGAAGGTCGATGGTAGTACATGGATGTATGAAGACTATATATGATAGATGGTAGTAGCCTACATGGATGTTCGAAGACTATATATGGTAGAGCAAATGCTAGAGCGTAACCAGGTACGTTATCAACGGATTTACGTACGTACGATCATGAGTGGAATTCATCCCATTATTTGGAGAAGAATATGTATGGGTTGCCATGGATTATAATAGGGCTAGAATTTCCAACATAATCGACCAAAATAATATTGTATGAATAAAAGTTTGAATGCGAAACATCTAAAAATTCATATCATAGTGCAAAAATTGTGCACATTTTCAGTGTTTTTTTCCTGCCGATGAATTGCAAAAAATTGCAAGGTATGTATTGACGTTAACTGCCTTGACGTTATTTATATCTACTGTTTCAAAATTTTACTAATGCTTTACCAGTTTAGCGTAGTTATCTATCATTTCCATTGATTTGTTGTATCCCTTGTAAAACAGTATTGCAATCTTTGATCAAATATAGCCATCTATTTTTATGTTCCTTCAGTTTATATCTGTAAAGTTTCATAAACAAAATATTTCCATTAGCTCTATGGAAAGCAATGCCAAGTTTCATGATAAATTTGGCCTTACGTACCCTGACAACGGGTACGGCCAAAGTTCATCCATCGACTGGTGACTACCTCGGAACTGTGTCTTATAGCTCTAAACCAGCTGAGAGTAGGAAGAAGCTGTATATAGACGTGCGTTAACTACACAGACTGGTTCAAGCTCCTGCTCTATAGCATCGTCCTGAAGCTTAGAGCTTTTCACCATTCTGAGCTGCTGGCCTAACTCGCACGTACAAATTACCTTTTTTGTAAAAGCAAGTAATCATTAGCAAACAAAGGTGGCATCCAGGGCATAATATGTCAACAGTTGAAAAAGTTTATCTTGGTAGAATATAGGTGTATCATTCGCTGAACACAGTCGATTTTGGTCGTGAATGGTGTTTCTAACGGTTCACTATGGTCGATCATGGTTGTGCAGCTAAAACCTTTATGATTGTAATTGGGTATTTATGGTCAGGAATTATGGTTGGCGATATGGTCGAAGGTTGTGACACATCTCTACCATAATGTACTCCATAAATGGTTCAATATGGAGGATATATCGATAATAAACGACAAAGATCTCGACCATAATCATAGTTGTTCTACTATGATCACAACCATTATTTCCGACTTGTTTGCACACATTTCAATCCAAATGAGAATTTGCAGTTATCAGCACTATGGATGAGCTTAGTGTACAGTGATAAACCTGCACCTCCGCGCCTCCTTTGCTGCGGATTTTACAGTTCTGACATCCGCGGATGCGATTGTGGATATTACCATCTTAGCATCCGCGGATGCAGATGCGGTTGAAAAAAAGTGCGGGTGTTCCGCGGATGCAAATATTCGCCCCATCACTAATTTTTAATTCTTTAACCTCTGGATTTTAGCATTTTTATAAAAATTAACTGCATATTTGATGAAAAAAACTGCACAGCTTCCACGGACGTAGACGATTATTTCAAATGAGATAAGCCAAATAATGACTGAGGCACATGCGATATTACCAAGTTTTTGTATTTCTTTCACTGCTGTACCGTCATACTCAAATGTACGACACTAACGCTTCAATATCAAGGCACCCTCTTCTGTCAGGTAGGGTTAGAAACCAATTTTTAGTGCTTTTATTATAGCATTGTTATTTGTTTTTTGTATGATTTCCTGTAAACACTGAATTTAATTGCCTGAGAATATATTAATTAGAAGATACAGATACCAAATGTGTTTTTTCTACTGGTGTATATATATACACATGTATTTTACCATTATTGCAGCAATTAGTTTCTTCCAATTCAGTTACAGAGAATAAAGCCAACAAATAGGGAGTGTGGTGAGCATACAACACTGTAGGACGGAAACTAAAGCAACTGCTCAGAACTGCCAAAAAATAGGGAGTGTGGTGAGCATACAACACTGTACGATAGAAACTAAAGCAACTGCTCAGAAGTGTCAAGAAATAGGGAGTGTGGTGAGCATACAACACTCTAGGAAGGAAAATAAGGCAACTGCTCAGAAAATTGCGAAGTCCACTCAGTTAGCTTTCGTGAACAGATAACTTTTCAATGCCCAACGATGTTTTCGAAGACTACATCTAATTCTCTTTCTGAAGGGCGTGAAGAATGAAGCAAGCTTTGCGGTACAGTCGACAGCACTTGAAGTGACGCCTGAAGTTAAAGCGCCGTTTCTTGACTCAGCTTCTTAAAGTTCGAGAAGCAAGTCTTTCTTCGTAAGTTCCAGTCTTGGTTCTCTCAACTAAGTGTTTGTGTTTGCATCTCTCGTGCCTAGGATGAGCCGAGTAAACTTTCCTCGAAAACTCAACACGGCCTCAAAATCTGCACTCGTAGCTCTCTGAATGGCACGAGTTTGCATCGCACGCAAGTCGCGGCGTAAAGTTTGCCGCGCTCTTGACTTCCTTCAGCTCTGCACAGTTGTAGAACTTGCTTTTGCTGCACTCCTCTTCAGTCAAGAAAAGTGGTACTAGTTCTTATATCAGCAACCGCAGGTCCAGCCGCTATATTCGGCGCCCTATAACAGGAGGTCACGAAGGAGGCCGCAGGCCCCTGGGACCGCAGCAGGACTGCGGTGTGTACCTCGAGATGCGAGGCAGCCATGGCGCAGGATACGAAGGACATGTTCCATGTAGCGTGATGTGTTGCAGCAGCAGTTTACTTCAGCGTCCTCCACAAATTATATCCAAAATCAATGCAAACTAGTCTTCGAGCAGCATGAAAATGAAAAACTCAACGGTGTAGCATCGATGTATATGTGAGAGAAGAAGATATTTTACTATCGGAAAGGACACATTCTGCGTGCAGCGCTTGGTGTCATATTCCATCAGTGAACGCATGCGCACCAATACGCACGCTGTACTCAGCAGTCAGTCGCTACGTAAAATATTCATCAGCCATCGGAGCAGGTAAAATGTCTCGTCCGAACTACCCCTAAATCTGCAGTCCATTGACAGCTCCACTTTCTCTATTCAAACTTCATGAGCGAACAATGGAAAGCGCAACAAAGAATAAAAG
>LQNS02276925.1:18489680-18512721 GCA_001587735.2 Parhyale hawaiensis | reverse complement strand
GTGGATTTGTACACATTTAGGTGAGTTAGTTCTTGAAGAACCTCAATCTCCGTGAAAACACATGTGTTTATGGGAGCAACTTGCATCGGTGCTGGTTCAGGGATATTCGCAACATTTTCTACAGTAAATACAGAGCTGAAATAGTCGTTCAAGATTGTGGCTTTGACTCTTAGGTCATTGGTGATTGCACCGTCAGGTTTTTTGAGCGGACCTAAGGATTCTTTCTTTTGTCTTTTTTCATTTACATATTTATATAATGCCTTTGGGTTGCGTTTTGCCATAGCGGCTTCCCACAGGCTTCTCTTAGAGGCCAAATCCAGCAAATCTACAGCAAAAACCTCCTCAGCGAAGAGGAACGGCTTTGAATCGCCGCGCGGATGGAAGCTCAAGTTGCCTCTCCATCCGCTGACATACCTGCGCGCCAGGTTCCAACCCGACCTGTGACCCCCGCCTAGGTCCCCACCTGTGGAACCTGTTCGGCGGCCCTCCATTCCATCGGAGGAAACCCCCGACTTAGGCGCTTTCCCGTCTGAGATCGACTCTGCCGATCCCAACCAGTCGCCCTCACGTGGGCTTAGGCATTTACCGGCCCACATATGAGCCAGAGCGAGTCAGAAGACTATGTGACAGATCCCGACCTGTCTGACCAGCAGCGGAGTGACTCGTTGGAGCCACGGGACTTACTCCAAAACTCCAACGTAGAATGAACGCCAGGTCACCCTAACCAGGAACTTAGTGACACCCTACTGTCGAACTACGTCCCATCTGAGATCGACTAGGACGACCCCAACCAGTCACCGCGACATGCGCCTCGGCACTTACCGGCCTACGATATGAGCCTGAGCGACTCGATGGACGAAGAGACAGAACCTGACCTATCCGACCAGCAGCGGAGAGACTTGCTGGAGATGCGGGATTTACTCCGGAACTCCAGCGTAGAAACGACGCCAAGAGGTCATCCTAGCCTACGACATCTACCGGAACCGAAGATCCGAGCAGTTGCTTTCCGCGTCAACTCAGTGATAGGTAAAATCCACACCAACAACATCTCTGAGACAAACGCCCTCATCAAAGCTGGAGCAGAACTCGCAGTGAGGGTCCTTGAGGTACAACCCCGACCGCAACGGACACAGCAGAAAAAGGATCCTCCTTGGAAGCACCGCCTCGAGAAGAACCTTGCTGAGATCAGGAAACATCTCAGCCGGATCTCCGAATGGCGTAATCTCCACGACGAGGAAAAGAAGACGTTGCTCGAATCGAGGTACCGGTGCCTCGAAGTCGGTCTAACGAACCTGGAAGGCACCTTTAAGTAGCGGCTATCTGCTAAAAGGAGCAAAGTTAGACGCTTCGAGGCAAGAGTAGCTGGACTTCATCAGAACCAGCTATTCAACGCCAACCAGAAACGCCTCTATCAAACCCTTAGAGGAGAAGAGACGAGCTCTGACTCACCAACGCAGAAGAGAGCATCCGATTCTGGAGTGACATCTGGAGCAAAGAGGTACGACACAACAATACCACAGAATGGCTCAACGACGTCAAGGAGAAGAACGTCGCAGCAGATCCAGACCTTGAAATCACCACTCAACAGCTCAAAAAGCAACTGAGCAAGTCCAAGAACTGGAAAGCACCCGGACCAGATATGGTTCAAAGCTACTGGATCAAAACTTTCATATCGCTGCACTCCAGAATTGCTGCACAGCTCAACCAATGCCTGCAACGCAAAACCGTGCCCACCTGGATGACCACAGGAAAGACGGTCCTAATCCAGAAGGACAAAGCAAAGGGCACGGTGGTCAGCAATTACCGCACAATCACGTGCCTCCCCCTTATGTGGAAGTTGCTGACGGGTATAATCTACGAGAGAGTCCATCAAAATGCATTTCGGCTTAGTGCGGAGTCCTCAGCATTGAAAGAGGCGAGTTTATTGCTTCCGAGGGAATCACCATTGAAGAAGGTACCATCAAGGATATTAAGAAGACAGGTTACAAATACCTGGGTGCCATGGAGTACAACATCATTCTCCACAAAACGATGAAAGATTCCATTCGGAAGGAGAACTTCACCCGACTCCGGCTGGTCCTGAAATCACACCTCACTGGGGGCAACACCATGAAGGCCATCAACACCTGGGCCGTTCCCGTAGTCCGATATTATGCACCGACATGGACATCAAAACTAGCAAGCTCATGACCATCTATCGAGCACTGCACCCAAGATCGTGCGTACACAGACTTTACCTTTAATAGGAGAGAGGGGGGCGTAGCCTCATCAGCGTAGAGGATTGCGTCGAAACGGAAAAAATGAGCTCTCTCAACACTTCAGAGAGAGTGACGACCCGTGGGTGCGCTGCTTAATCGAGGTGGAGTTGCTGAAAGAGACCGAGACGGCTGACCAGGTCAAACAGCGACGACGCCTCGATGGGACTAACAAATGGAAGAGCATGAAAATGTCCGGCTAGAACCTCGAAGCTGTTCAGGCAAGGTAGTCCCCGACTCATGGAACTGGCTTCTGAGGGGTGAGCTCGAATGGGAGACAGAAGGCACCATCCTGGCCGCCCAAGAGCAAGCCCTCAGAACCAGGTACATTCAAAACAAAATCGACAAAAGGAACGTGCCAACAACCTGTAGATATGCAAGAACTCGAATGAAACCATCAACTACGTGATAAGCGAATGCGGAGTGCTGGCGCAAAAGGAATACAAGCGCAGGCACGATAAAGTTGCTTGATATCTCCACTGGACCCTCCTGCGGATCCATAACTTCCCCGTCTGTGAGAGGTGGTACGAGCACGAACACGCACCCGTGGTTGAAAATGAAGCAGCGCAAGATACTGGGACAAAAGACTTGACACTGACAGAGTAATTCGCGCCAATCGACCGGACACCGTCGTCAAAGATGAACAGGAGAAGTCGGCAAAATTAATCGACGTTTCAATCCCTTTCGACTCGAGAATCATCGACAAGGAAACGGAGAAGAAGGAAAAGTACCGATACCTTGCCATCGAACTTCAGCGACTGCGGCAGATGAAGGTCGACGTCGTTCCAGTGGTCATCGGAGCTCTGGGAGCAATGTCCATGAATCTTAAGACTGCCCTGCGACAGCTGAAATGCGGTCATCTCCATCCAGGAACCCTCCAGATAAGCGATCAACTTGGCACAGCCCACATCATTCGCAAAGTCCTCTGAGCCTTAGGTTGCGGGATGCGACCCGGTGTTTGAGCGTAGAGTTAAACATCGCTCAACCAATCCATAATTTGGGTTGTGAAATCGCCTCGATTATAATAATTATATTATTAATGATATAACTACACTTGGAATGAAGTGTGTTCTGTTTGCTGATGATGCAGTGTTCTACACTACTAAATGCAATTTTCTCTCAGCCATAACTGATATTCAACATATTCTACGTAAACTGTTGCAATGGTTAATTATAAATAAACTGATTGCCCATGAGGATAAAACTAAGCTGATGTTATTCACTCCATGTTTTCGTCTTGACTTACCGACGATTGATTTCAGCGGTAAAGAATTGGAATGGGTGTCTCAGTTTTGATATCTTGGTTTGATTCTTGATAATAAACTTAGTTTCAAAGCCCACATTGAAGAGCTAGGCCGAAAGCTCAGTAGAGTTCATGGTATAATGTATGCAGAGTCTAATTATGTCAATCGTGATTCATTGAAACAAACTTACAATTCATTAGCTTATTCCTTGTTAATTCAAAATATTATCATCTGGGGTGCAGCCCCTTATTGTTACATTCGTAAACTAGGAGTTTTGCAAAATAATATACTAAGGCGAATACTTCGCGTTGAACGAGATCGAAATAATATACCGTTGATGAATCGTAGTGATATGTACCGCGATTTACAAATGTTGCAATTTCAAGATGTGTATAACTATTCGCTTCCTACGTTTTTCCGTTCACTCATACATAACCATCCTCTTGTCTTTCAACAATATTACGGAACACTCATACCCCATCAAAACTACGAGATGAGGCCCTCCATTCTCAATCTTCCAAATGTACGTGTTGATGTAGAGAAACGTTCAACTATTTTCCAAACAGTATCACTTGTTAATCGGATTCCAACACACCTATTAGATCCTATCTCTAATGACGCCTTTAAAAAGTGGTATACAGGATTATGTTGTGCAATTGTATTAACCTAATTACTACTTGTTACCCAAAAAAGTTCTACTTTTCTATGCGTTATGCAGATATATTACTGTACGTATATTGTACTCAAAATGTTTTCATTATTGTAATGTTTACCTGTGCGTAATAAACCTATCAAACCTATCAATAATAATATACTTTATTTAATACTCGTGGAGACATTACAATGCTGAAATGCTATATGGTACAGAAGAGAATGTATCTTATTTATAGGCTACAAACAAAGAACATGTCATTGTAGACTACTTACATTCTAGACATCATTACGCCCCATTGCTGGGCCTCTGTCAGGCAACAGTATGCGCTGCCCTCGAAGATACATATTAGATCGTTTGTAGCCAGGGTCATTGCGGATGACTTTTTTATTAATGAGTTTTTAGAGTTTTCATTCCTCTGTCTTAGGATCAAGGCGCATTTCCTGGTTCTGACTTTGAGACAATCAGTGTACTTTTGCGTAAATATTAGACTTGCACTATTAGATCTAGGAACTCTCATTAATAAGCGGAATATGTCGTTGTAAGCAACACGCAAGCGCTCAATGGATTTTTTTTAAAGTTACACCAAAGTGAGTTACAGTACAGGGGGTAACAATAAATTTGGAACAGCTGGCATTTGAAGTCTTCATAACCTTTGATACCTTTGATGATACTTCAGACGAGGTCCAGGCGACGTTACACACGCCGCCCATCTTGTGCAGAGGTGATGCTGCAGTCCGTGACCAGCGGGGTGGCTAACAGCGAGTTATCCCCACAGTGCACGTAGCCGTTTACAGCAGGTTTATCTGGCACTTTCAGTAAGCATGCGTCCAGTAAGTGCTTAAATTTCGCAGTCTCTGTACCGGTGACATTTCGAATGTGACGAGGCATTTTATTGAATAATCTCGCCCCTCGGACTACGAAACTATCAGAATACTTTGTGGCTATCGCATCACCACCAGTTTTGATCGGAATGCGCACCTCGCAAGTGCGACCAATACGGTTTGAGTGTTTGGCCTGGATTCGCCCATTGACATTGACAGTAATTCCTTCTAGAATTTTCCAAATATATATGATCGTAAAGCGCTCAAATCTCCTTTGAATTGAGTACATTTGAAGNGGTGAACAGTATTCAATCCTTGGCAGTATCAGTTGTTTCCATAAGGTGAGCATTGTGTCTGCCTCTCGTGAAGAGAAAGTTCGAAGTACCCATCCGCTCCACTTCTTGCCTACGGTAACAACTCGAGCCACATGATCTTCAAAAGTGGCATTATCTTGTATTCTCACACCAAGATCCCCTAAAATTTGCTTTCTCTCGATTTGGCTCCCATCTCTCATCGTGTAGGACGTGGATTCAGTAAGGGAGAAGTTTTTTCCGTATCGTAAAAGTTCAAATTTTGATTCGTTGAAGGTCATGTTGTTAACCGATGTCTAGTGAAAGATGTTGGTTAGGTCTAGTTGCACATGCCGTACGTCCACCGTTGATTGTACCGCTGTTAATATCCGTGCGTCATCAGCGAACGATGAGGGAACGGCAAACTTGCATTGGTGCCCCATATCATTTATCATGATAAGGAAGAGTATTGGACCAAGCACGGTGCCTTGTGGGACACCACTGAGTACCGGCTGTCGTTTAGACACTTTATTACTTATAATTACACTTTGGGTTCGGTTTGTCAGAAAAGCTTCGTTCCATCTAAGACATTTTCCACGGATGCGAATGTTGAAGAGTTTGAGTAGCAGTATTCTATGGTCTACTTTATCGAATGCTTTGGCAAAATCTAAATATATTACGTCCACACTTTTGCCTTGGCATAGTAGGTCGAGAATAGAGTCATAATGCTCAAGCAGCTGCGAAGTGGATGAACGTTTATGGTGCAAGCCATGTTGACCGAATTTCCGAATTAACGTGTTACCAACTCCATGGAGCTTTCGCGTTTCTTTTTCTATATCCTGGTCATCACGTATATCATCAGTGATTTTGTGACCCAGGTAAGAAAAGCTGTTTACGTACGTAAGCTCTACACCACACCATTCAAAGCAGAATGTTTATGACCGGGCAGGCTTCTCCCCCTAGGCCTAATATACATGCATACTGTTTTTCCGTATTATATGTACTCAATACAAAGATCATTCGCTTGGCTCTCGCAGATTGCAAGCAATTTTTGTAAACCTGTAGCATGGGGAGAGGCAAGAGCCATGTCGTCAGCATAATTGAGGGCATTTAACTGCTTTATTGTTAGTATGACAGCCTACTCCAGTAGTATTCAACTTTGTATGGATACAGTCAATGAAGATATTGAACAGAATGGGAGAGAGTAAGCCTACTTGTCGTATACCATTAGTCATGCCAAACGCCGATGACATTTCCGTCCCCATTTTACGCAGCAGATCTGAGTTTGGAACCAATACTTTAGTGTTTTTACAACGTAAGGAGGTATTTGTTTCTTCAGAATACACTTAAATAGAGAGTAATGGCGCACCCTGTCAAATACTGCCTTAGCGTCTAGAAAACATTGATACATTGGAGAGCCAGTGTCAGTGAAACAATTTATAACTTGTTTTAGTCCAGAGACAGCCATTTCTGTACCGAGTTGTGCTTTAAAGCCAAATTGGCTATCTGCAGTATCCATATACGCTGACATCTGTCGCCCAAGAACCAGTTCAAGTAACTGAGAGTGACGTAGCGACAGCTATGGGGCGGTAGTTGCTCTTGTCTGATCCACCCTTTTTCTTACTTTTTGCAGTTGGGGATACTATGACTTGCATCAGAGTGTCTGTGAAGAAGTAAAGAGTTAGGCAGCCAGTAAGAAGGGCAGCAAGTAGGGATACAAGCTTCGGAGGATCGTGTTTGTGATGGTGGTGGTGCAGGCCATTTAATTTTACCGCCAGGTTGACGGCCGAAGTTGGGGAAATTAAGGTGGGGGAGGTCCAGTCAGCTCGTATGGTAGCCGCTTCTAGCTACGGTGGTCAAAACGCGGAAAAGAAATTGCGACAATGGTAAAATATCGTCATAAAGAATTTGCCGTAATTTTTGATGGCCAGGCACACTAATTATCCACTTTATAATAAAAGGCAGTTGATTGGGTGCTTCTTCCTTCTCTTTGTATGTTGGTTGCCTGGTGCGACTCCACGTCACGATGTTACCCTTACTCGCTTTCTGCTCCGCTTGTAACCTGGCTACGCATTTGGTCATGTTAGGAATTCCACGTTCCTTCCGACTAACCGTAGACCTCTTGCTAGAGAAGTTATGTCACACTTAGGGGAACTCGCGCTCCCGAAATTCAGCTATGCTATACCGCCGCCGTCTAAGGACGTGCTCTCTCGGTGTTTCCGCCCAGCAGCGGCCTCTAAAACGCTACGTTACTATATCGTAAACAGCAACAATGCTACATTAAATATTTTTTTTTACCAATTAAAACGTTAGATTCTTCATTCCATGTGTTTTTGATCTCAGAATTAAAGTCGATTCTATAAACTTGATTATTACTCTGTCGTGGCAACACTAATCCATCATATTTTCAATCGATAGTACTGTACATTTCATGCAATACATTGAAGCGCATGCACTTCAACGACCAACTTATTAACACTTCCGGCTCAAGTTTGCACGGTTTGTGCAGAGCTCTGTATTGGGTCTTGAGAGGAAACCGACGAGGTTCCGAGTGCTATACATGTAACTTGGAGGGAAATTGTCTCTCAATCCGCGGAACGATGCTGCGGTCTGTTATACAGCCGTAGAGGCTGCTCACTTAGTTCCATTCATCATAAAATGGTTCCACGATCAAGTACGCTTCTGTCACTACTTCCGGCTGGAATAAAATGTGCTCACTGGTCGAGCAATTATTGTTGTCCCGGAGGGAGTTCATCGGCAGACGTTGTCTTTACAGCAGGGCTTAAAATTAAAGTCTGTATCACTTCCAAATCAACAGTTCGTAGCATCACTACACCCGCAAGCCTTATACCAGTTTCGCTAACGGACAATATTGTGGTATTTTCTGGGGTCTTTGATATGTCAAGCTGTATTGTGTGAGAACATATGAGACAATTACAGTATCGAACATGAGTATACAGCCTCAACGCTCTTGCTATATTAACTGCTTCAGCAAATCATCATTGAGTTCTTTATGTAGGAAAAAATAGTGCATTTACTTTTCTTGCTTCTCATAAAGCCGAGATCGTTCCATGCAGCAAGGTCAGATATTATGCTGCAAAAGCCTTGGAGCAAGTTCATGCTGAACGGATTGCCACAGTGAAATCAAACTTGTGTGAGAATATTTCAATTGGTCAGTGCTGTGCTACTTTCACTGCCTGACTGTTTCTGTCCTATATTGTTGTGTAGGACGGAAATTTAGCAACAATTTATCCCCAAGGTAGCAGCAGCAGCTTTACGCGCTGAACTGGTGGCATTTTAGGTACCGGGATCGAGTATCTAGCCAGGTGAGCGATCTTTGTGGCGTTCGGTGCGCTGATTTCACAAAGTTGCTTGGTATGCACGACCTCAGTGGGTCACTTACCTTACCCAGAAATAGGAGGGAAGGGGGAGCCGGTAGTTGAGCCTTCCATCAATAGTGCCATAGTTCTTGACCACCAGTGCTCGACTGCAGACGTATTTACCCTATTGGGATCAGTTGGTCTATATCTGCAGCACGAAGAAGTGCATGTGGGTTTCCCAGTGGAGGGTGCGGTCAGGTTGACTCCACCTTCACTTTACTACGATGCAACTACACTTACTAAACTGGTGTTCTTTATGGATCCACCAAGGATCTTCTAATTTATCTGAGACATTCGTGCCGCACACTGTCAACGCAGGGTTCTTATTATATATGAGTTACGTTGGAAACTAAGCTCTTGCCGGTTTTTATATTTTTCACAAAAATATTTTCAAAACACTTGCAGTCTATTTTTCCTTTATTCGAGTATTCTTAGTTAATTTCTGTTCATTTTCATTAAGCCAAAATGGAATGTGAAGTGCAGAAAAAATGAGCATTTCCGACATCTCCTTCTTTTTGCTTTCAACGAAGCTTTTAAGGTCACAAAAGCTGCTCACGCTATATGTGCTGTGCATGGAATAGAAAGATAGCTGGCAGTAGACGGACCAACAGGCCCATTCCCAGAGAGCGGCCGGGACTGACGCCCCGGCCCTCTATGAGCTATCATCATTAGTCAAGAATCATGGATAATTCTGGGGAGTAAAAGAAGAAGAAAACATAACAGGGTCAGGCAAGGAGACGATCGCGTGCGCACAAATAAGTGCTGCGGACCTGGGGAGCTTGGAGACGTTAAGTAAGGCGTGACATGAACTATGGATTACTGTGGCTTAGACGCTTTGCCCGTTAGCAGTTTCTTACTCCTGGAGGAGGAGTTCGTAACGGTGGAGGATGTTGCTCCCAATATTTGTCGAAACAATTTTTTAATGCATTGATTGACTGCACCAACAACTTCGGAGGGTAGTTTATTCCAAACGTTCACTATGAAGTACGGGAAACCTGCTCAGTGAGTGAGGTGGAGAGGGTGCCTAAGCTAGCAGAAAGGACCTCTCGTTATTGGAATGACAAGTCAAAAATGGAAATTTTGATCTCAATGACTCACCTCGTCCAGGTTGTCCAGTTGAGATCGATGAGAAACGATTAAATCATCTTTTACACGAAAATCCTCGTCAAACGACAAGGGATTTGGCAGAGAAAATGGATTGCTTCCATACAGTTGAACAGAAGGATCTACACTGGATAGGAAAGGTTCAGAGACAGGGATGATGGATTTCCCATGCTTAAAGTGATAGGAACAAATATCAACGAGCCACAATCCCCGCCGGTTTGTCTGTCTGTCACCGCTCAACTTATGGATACAAGCATCGATTTCTTTAAAAATCGTTACTGGAAACGAAAAATGGTGCCTGTACATCAATATAAAGTAGTGCGAGGAATGGTTTAGCCCCGCTAAACATGCGGCACTGCGCGTGATGGATCTTCAGCCCTTCATCCGCGTAAAACGATATTGTGTTTATACTGGGACTGGGAGGGGATTATTCGTAACGAATTGCGTTTACGAAATCAAACGCTCAATGTAGAACTCTACATATGTTCAACACCTGGATCGAGTAAACACGGCTATTCAAGAGAAAAGACCTCATTAGCGGTAAGGAGATCTTTTGCTGCACGACAATGCTAGCTCCCATATCGCCAATATGGCGAAGGAAGCCATTCAACCGCATGACTGGGCGCTCCTGCCACACCCGCCCTACTCTCCCGACATGGCACCAATTGATTTCCTCCTCTTTCGATCTCGTTCGAAGGCTGTGCGTGGAGTTGTGTTTAATACCGGTGCATGATTTTTAAAGGCCTTGGTGGAGTAAAAACCGTGTAGTTATTACCAACGAGGTATTGACAATCTTGTTGAACGTTGGGGTAAAGTTATAAACAGCAATGGAGAAGATATTATTGATTAGTTAGTTGTAATTTTTAATTAAACCTTTCAAAAACATTTATCTAAAAAGCACCGAGAATTAAGTTCCAACCTAATACTTACGAGTTGAAGGTTCCAATTGATCTGAACTCATGTTGCATCTGTAAAACAAGCTCTCCGCTGGATTTCTACTAGTGATAGGTCGTGCGTCATTTTTGGCCATTCGCCGTGCAATTGCGGATGTTGCCATCTTGACATCCATGGATGCAGATGCGGATGTCAAAACAGGTGCGGATGTTCCGCGGATACAGATATTCGCCCCACCACAAACCCACACACACACACACACAGCCCCTCTCACGACGGTAGTTTGTACACTACTTGTGGGAAAAACTTAGATGGTGCTTTGTTGACAGGGACAGCGCGAGCACACATTTCAATCCAAATGAGAATCTGTAGTTTTTAGCACTATGGATGAGCTTAGTGTACAGTGATAAACCTGAGCATTCGCGCCTCCTTTACTGTGGATTTTACAGTTCTGACATCCGCGGATGCGATTGTGGATGTTACCATCTCAGCATCCGCGGATGCAGATGAGAATGAAAAGAAGGTGCGGATGTTCCGCGGATATTCACCCCATCACTAATTTCTACTGCTTTAACCTCTGGATTTTACTATTTTTATAGAAATTACCTGCATATTTGATGCTAAGAACTGCAAAAGCTTCCACGGACGTACTGTAGTCGATAATTCCAAATGAGATAAGTCAAATAATGACTGAGGCACCTGCGATGTTATCAAGTTCTTGTATTTCTTTCAGTAGCGACAAAACTATGATTGCTCTGCTGTACCGACGTACTCAAATGTACGACACTAACGTATCGATATCAAGGCGCCCTCATCTGTCAGGTAGGGCTGGAAACCAAAATTTTAAGTGCTTTTAGTATAGCATTGTTGTTTGCTTTTTGTGTGATTTCCTGTAAACAATGAATTTAATTGCCTGAGAATATTTTATTTAGAAGGTACAGACACCAAATGTGTTTTTCTACTGGTGTATACATACATGTATTTTTATCATTATTGCACTAATTAGTTTCTTCCAATTCAGTTACTGAGAAGAAAGCTAAGAAATAGGGAGTGTGGTGAGCATACAGCACTGTAGGAAGGAAAATAAAGCAACTGCTCAGAAAATTGCGAAGTGCAGTGAGTTAGCTTTCGTGAACAGCTAACTTTTCAATGCCCGACGATGTTTTCAAAGACTACATCTAATTCTTTTTCTGAAGGGCGTGAAGAATGAAGCAAGCTTTGCGGTACAGTCGACAGCACTTGAAGTGACGCCTGAAGTTGTAGCGCCGTTTCTTGACTGAGCTTCTTAAAGTTCGACAAGCAAGTCTTTCTTCGTATGTTCCAGTCTTGGCTTTCTCAACTAAGTGTTTGTGTTTGCATCTCTCGTGCCCAGGATGAGCCGCGTAAACTTTCCTCGAAAACTCAACACGGCCTCAAAATCTGCACTTGTAGCTCTCTGAATGGCACGATCGAGTTTGGATCGCACGCAAGTCGCGACGTAAAGTTTGCTGCGCTCTTGACTTCCTTTAGCTCTGCGCAGTTGTAGAACTTGCTTCTGCTGCACTCCTCTTCAGTCAAGAAAATTGGTGCTAGTTCTTGTATCAGCAACCGCAGGTCCAGCCGCTATATTCGACGCCCTATAACAAGAGGTCACGAAGGAGGCCGCAGGCCCCTGGGACCGGAGCGGGACTGCGGTGTGTGCCTGGAGATGCGAGGCAGCCATGGCGTAGGATACAAAGGACATGCTCCATGCAACGTGATGTGTTGCAGCAGCAGTTTACTTCAGCGTCCTCCTAATTATATCCAAAATCAATGCAAACTAGTCTTGGAGCAGTATGAAAATGAAAAACTCAACGGTGTAGTATCGATGTATATGTGAGAGAAGAAGATATTTTACTATCGGAAAGGACACATTCTGCGTGCAGCGCTTGGTGCCATATTCCATCAGTGAACGCATGCGCACCAATACACACGCTGTACGCAGCAGTCAGTCACTACGTAAAATATTCATCAGCCATCGGAGCAGGTAAAATGTCTCGTCCGAACTACCCCTAAATCTGCAGTCCATTGACAGCTCCACTTTCTCTATTCAAACTTCATGAGCGAACAATGGAAAGCGCAACAAAGAATAAAAGGGAGACGAATGGACATCTCTGCGAGCATCGCTTAGATTTACTCTGAAAAATGGAGGACGAGGTCAGGAAAAAAGGAAACAAAGTGTTGTGAGGGCAGGGCCGCAGCGTGCGTGGGGCGAGCTATCGGGCATCTTTATCGCTGGTCAGACCGCTCCAATTGGCCATTTCTGCTGCCAGGCCCTGCACACCGTCTTCTGACGCTGCAAAACTCCCTTTATTCCTCTCGCCAAATTTGCTTTGAGAGACCCAGCCATCCAACGAGTTTCGTCATTTCTTTTTCGAAAGATGAAACTGATTAACAGCTGCGGGTGTCCGAAATAAAAACATCTAAATGCGGACCGCAGTACTGAACGTAATGATTATAACTTTTTACTAGGAATTATTTTGTTTAGCTTTGTTTATCAGTAACTCATATTTGTGTCACTATTGGTGCAATTTGTTTAGCATGTGCACGTGAAGTGTTCCAAGAGCTACGTGAGGGTGTAGGCTTAGAATTCAGTGGTTCCCAACATTTTCTATACGTGGCACCCCGAGAAAACCTCTGATGTAGGCTCGCACTCCCTACAAAATCAACAACCCCTATGATGATGAAGATTTTCACATATATCAGTTTGTGCAACAACTTCAAGTTAATTTCTGAATGACGTGGTTTTATACCTCTTACAAGCTCGTCTTGAACCCTCAGGGAGTGCAAGCACCCTCTGCTGGGAACCCTGGGACTTTAGATAGTAACACACTTACGGTAAAAGGCTACAGTGTAAGCCAGCTTGAAATGCAGTGTATGCCGTGTCGCCGACGTGTCATCAACTATGTTTTTCATACTATTCAATATAATCGAATTCTGTGTCAAAGATAGGGTGTTTTCGGGAAGTTTGCAGCACCATATTATTCTAAAGAAACACGCAGCTGAAGCACAGAGAACTCTGGTTGAGATGTACCGCCCCTATAGGCTCTGTTAGAAACATCATATAGAGATTGGTATATAGGCTATGAAAAAAAATTATTTTGTTATTATAATGGAGAACTCTATGGCTCAATGAAAAAATTTGTAAACGGACTGGAGGTATTACTTCCTGAAGGCTCATTCAACCAATGAAACGGATCAAGACCATCACGGGAGATCTATGTCGGCTACAGATGATGCGTCTGAACTGAGCATTGAAGGAAAACCGGCTGTTATGCCAGCAGAGGCATATACTACCTACTTGGAAATGCCTATTAGGAAGTAGAAGTCCTATCACACCCTCCGTACTCACCAAACATTGCTCCACAAGATTACCCCTTGTTCTGAATCGATGACACATAGCCTGGCTGAGCGGCACTTCCAATCTTATGACGATTCTGCGAAAAAAAGGGACGACTCGTGGATAGCCTCATATGACATTTCTGTTTTCCCGTTGTCAGACACCCGGGAAGAAGTAGTGGCTAGCGATGGAAATTGTTTTTCGTGACATGTGTGTTACTAATTTTCACAAATAAAACATTTCTTTTAACAAAAACTGAGCGAGAATTTACTCAAGATGCTAATATTTCTTTGTGGGATCGCTTATACGTAAAAAATTTCCGGGCACTGGTAGTAGTTTTCTTTTTGCTCAATGCATGCTTATATCGAGCTTCTCACTGTTCTCTTTCTATATCTTTAAGCTGATGCTTAAAGATGAAGCAGGCATGCGCTCGCCGCACATGGAAACATTCCATGTTTCCCTTCGTTGAGTTCTGAAAACAATCCAATCATATAGGCCGTGAGATGTGCCCTGCAGCTCAGCCGACTGCAGGATCCAAGTGCAGAAATAACAGGAGTTCAGCGCTCATATCTTCTAGCACACAAGTATCTGCAATATTAATCTACATTTTTTAAGACGTAGTGAACGATGGCGAATGCGTGGACATCAAAAACGTTTATATTTACAAGATAATATTAAAGCAGTATTGAATAACATCCTGAAATCTAATACCCCGAAGTAGCTAGCTCATATTTATGATGGAAAAAATGAAAATGCTGGTAAGATACCCAACAACTTTGCTCACAACTTCGTGATTGCTGATTCAAAGTTTATGGAATTAATACCATGGAACAATTTTTCCAAATAAGCTTTGTTTATTGTATTTTTAGTGTTTATCAATCAAATTCTTGCGCTGAATTAAAAAATGCAAATAATTTTTCTCTGTCATTCACCGTTATCGAAATATGTCTTATTTCAATGTTATTATACTGTATAATCGGACTTGTTATGTTAGGCTGGTTCTACACGCACATCTAAGTTTCTTTTCCAGATCATATACTAATTGTAAATGTTCTCAAACAGCCTCTAGCTTCAGACAAATTCGTATTACCCCTAAGTTCATATTAAACTATTAAACTAAACTGTTGAAGTTTAAATTAGGCATTCTAGAAAATCTTGATGGTAGAAACACTTTTTATCTGAAGAAAAGAGCTATCAAAAATCTTGCTATATTAAAATGTATTTTTTGTTTCGTGCTTCCTAATTTTATACAGTTGTCTCTTTTTTGTGTTGTTTCTAACTAAAATTGTACTTCTAGAACGCCTCTCAGAATCTAAAAAGTCCTTATTGCAGTGCATATTTCTTTACGATATCAGGCTAGATAGAATCAAAATACTGCGTAGATGCCGTAGAGGTAGAACGTGTAAAAAATAAAATATAAATTAATGGGAACAAATAAAAACTATTGATGCTATGCAAAAGTGAGTGCGATTTTTGCATTCAGTGGCGTAAAATTCATCTATAAACAACGACAACAACAAAATGCAAGTAAACAAAATAGGTGTTACAGCGTGTAATAAAGCTATGCATACAAGCACTGAATATGTTCATGTTTTGTTAACTTTTTAAAAAGTTAAAAAAAAAAATTTGGGGGGTTATAAATGGGCAGAGGCAAAATAAGACACCCAGCAATATCTACATTTCTCTGTACCCCTACACATTTAACACTTAGGGCCAACACAAAAAAAAAAACACACTGGAATTACAAGTTGCAACAGCTAAAGGTCTAAAAGTTCAGTTTTAAATTAATGTAGCTAAATTTAATCACTATGGGACACAGGTGTGATTGCTCAAAAAGGAAAGCGGCAAGGTAATATCCTTGAATGACGAAGGATGCTCTCATAATTTAACACACATTGCGAGGTCTGATGCACAATTAAAAAAAAAAAAAACTGAGTATAGTACGGGTCTAATTAATCAACTGGTTATCCGCCAAAGCTTACCCGATCAGTCTTCGTAAGATGCTCCGAGAAGAATGTTATACAGGATGAGGTGCTGGACGTCTTCAAACGTAACACCCAGGAAAGTGCAACAGGTTTTTTTTTTAAGTTAGAAAATTCTGTTAACACGAAAAAAAAAAATATTACCAGTTCAATATGTGAAAAAGTTGTTCAAGAAAAGGCGATAGGAGTGGGTGGTGGGGGGAAGTCCTTGGAATGCTGAAAATTAGTCGAAAATAGGGCACTCAGACTAAAAGATAAATTTGGACAGACTTGACTGTGCTGAGCATTACTCGCACGATTTGAGGACGGAGGAGGGGATCTTCAACAAGTTGCCTTTCGGAGCAGCATCGCTGATGATCTAGGGAGCCTGTTCACTTGTGGGTTAGGTGGGTCTTCTGGAAATGAAGGGAAGGCAAAAAGTACTGAAATATACAGAAGTGTTAAAGGAAGTCTCCTTGCACTTTTGAATAATTATTACACACTAATACCATGTTCCTACAAAATAACAAAGTGGCTTCAAGCCCATTGTAGTGATATTTTAAGTTGACCCGACAAGTTACGGGATCTCAGTGCTATCGAGCACTTCTGAGTCATCTCAGCAACCTAACTGGAATGTTCTTTGAGTAGATGTTCTACAAATAAGATGGGGTTGCTGCAAATGCATACCAAGAAAATTTGTTTCTTTTTAAACAAAAATCTGTAATTGGGTGTCTTTCACCTCAAACAATACCTTTGTAATGACCTTCTAAAATGTTAACGAAAAGAAAAAAGAATGCATTTGTAATGTGATATCCCGTGTGGTTTTTCGCTCGCTTTTTAATACCGAACTCTTTATACACTGATGATAATCAAAATAAAATCAAGGTCAGAGCGAAGACAATTAATATAAAATACATTTTTTTAAAATTTGGTTCGCACGTTCGTTCCATAGGGGACCACAGTGAGACATTGAAGGACAAGGCTGTCGACTGGCATAAAGAGTTCAGTATTAAAAAGCGAGCGAAAAACCACACGGAAAGCAAGAAAGTCTTATTAAAGAGCTGTGCCCCCCCCCGACAGCATGGCCCTTAAATGACTCACAGTGGTCCACTGTGGAAGGAACGTGCGAACCAAAGCTTAATTGAAATGTATTTTAGATTAATGTTATCTTCGCTTTGACCTTTATTTTATTATAACGTGTTATCTTTTTGCTATTTTCAGTAGCTTACCCCACCGTTAAATGTATTGCAGTTAATATCAGCAGCACTCCATTGTTCATGCCCGTAGTGGTGATTTTACCTTGCAATTTCGAGTGATGACCGTTGCATAAATACGTTTGAAAAAGACTTCAGTCAGCCAAGCGATATTAACACCATATTACAAGATGAAGAAATACTGTTGTGGTTGAAGCTGTCTTTGCGCGAAGTGAATAAGCGAGTCAACCTGTTCGGTGGCTGTTATATCAACATCTGCCTCTGTTAATTCGAGTATCGAATTTTTGTCAATTCTATTCCCACGGAGGAAGGGGCACAAAACATATATTATCTATATTGCTGCTTATTGTAGTGGTTTGATTTAGTAAAAATTTCATGAACGTTGTGTCAATGGTCAAAACGTTGATTATTAGCAAATTTGTGAGGCACGTTATCACTATTTCAACCACTTAAGGTTGCAATGCCATCAAAGTTCACTGTACTTTTGCGATTTGAAGGCATAGCGGCAACCTGCTTCGTGATATCCTCCTTGTCCCACAGTACAGCCGTCAGGCCAGAGACCGACTTCCCTATGAAACTTAGTATCCCAAATCAGCACGTCTTCCCGTCAGTTTATCTAACGTGGAAATTCTCTGCTGTCTATAATTAAAGGTGAGTCGGAAAGTTCGACCACTTTTCAATGAGCAGCTATATTTAACGGTGATAATCATATTATTTCTCAACACAACCTCCATTCAAGATGAGTGCAGTCCTGCTGGGCGTGTCTAAGCCGCTCTCACCCTCCTCTGTGGAAGTCCGTGACTTCAGTTGTGTACCATCAATTGCAACAGCCCTTCAAAGGCTTCAAATCGTTTTCTCATCAAGTGTTTTCTGAATTACTGGAAAACATTTCAAGGAACAAAAGCAGTGCAACGTTCCCTGTTACAACCTTGAGTTATCCTTTTTAAATCCTAGGACATGTTTGCGATCACCTTCTGAGCCGACTTCTTTGCCTTGACTTTGAGTGGACAAGAAGAACTCCTCGGCTGCCGCTCATCCGACTGGACCCTACATCATAACTCCAAGTTTCGTCACCCGTTGCAAGTCTTTTCCGAAAAATATTATCATCATCAGTTCCAATTTCAGCATACAGAGCTTCATTGACATGTTGGCTCGTTGAGTCAGCCCGTGAGCATCCAGCGCTTTGGGCACCCAACGAGCCAAGAGCTGACTCGACGCAACAGCAAGAGAGCAAATGGAAAACACCGACCCATAAAAATTCCAGATTCGCTTATTACCATTCTAACTGGAAACCGACGGTCTGCTTCTAATAGTGTCTGAACCTTAGCCACTGTTACGTCATTTGCTGAGGCTGCTGCTTTCCACTTCCGTTTGTCATCTTTAAGGTTTGTAAACGAAACTGCTTGTAGACTTAGCTTTTATTCGTTGTATTTGATGTCTAACAATGGCAGAATTGGGCCTGGGCCTTTTCGCGCCTTGGCTTGTTTTCAAATCTTACCCGCCCATCAGTCCTTTCCAAAGAACTTTGTGGCCACTGGTCCTGACCCAACCACTGTTGGCTCAAGTTTCCTCAGTTATTGCAGCGGTAATACAGTTTTTCATTCCCGGCAGCAAGTTTTCATCACAGCATTTCACATCTATGAGGTCTCATTAGCTACACACTGTGGGCGCTGGTCTTGAATTTAAGCTATCGTTCTAAAGAAGATCTGCTGGTTGCCAATATTCTAAATACAGCTTTATAGCCCAGGGATGAAAAGAAATGAAAATACGACGAAAAGTTGCAGCCTGCTCTGAACGGTAGTAAGAGTGTGAAGCCGATACGAATAATTTTCCTGCAGTTGTTTTGCAGGGGCTACAACTGGACAAAATTACCTTCGCCAAGGAAGTTATGTTTTTGCCAAGTGTGCCTGTATGTTTGTCCGTTTGTCTGTCTACAAAATAACTCAAAAACATTATGGACCGATTTTTAAAAAATTTACAGGGATTGTTATAAAGGCATGTTAAAAGTAACAGATGCATAACTTTTGGTGAAGATCCATTCAACCGTTTGCTTGTTTGTCTGTCTGGCTCCTTTTTCTTAGTAGCATAACTCAAAAAGTTACACCGAAATTTTTTATAAAATTGACATCAGTTGTTAGGGAGATAATGAAGAGTAAATGACCAATCTTTGTGATGAATTGTCGGTTCGTTCGTTTGTTTGTCTCTGTGTTTGATTTTATGTTTGTTAGCAAAATAACTCTAATAGTTATTAACGGATGTCTTTGAAAATTTATAAGAATTATTAGAAATGTAAAAGATTTTAATGATCAAATTTTGGTGCGTATCCGTTGTTCGTTTGTGTTTTTTACTATTGTGTTTACAAAGCTCGAAAAATTATGAATTGATCTTCAAAAAATTACAGAAGCTGTTATTACTGGCAAAAGGCACAAATGATTAGATTTTGGTGCCGATAAAAGAGAAATCATATTTTCAGAACCAATTTGATTTTTTATTAACGTTGCCTTGCATGACGGAGGCATGCGTTCTCAAGTTACTCTGTTCATTTTGTCACTTGTTTACTTTTCTGGACTATGTAGAAGTTGCTTCTTAATAGTTCTCTGTAACTTGTAAAGCTAAATAGCTCATACCAGACACTGAGACCGAATTATTTGCACTTGTGAGGTGCATATTCCGATCAAAACTTGTTGTGATGCAATAGCCACGAAGTGTTCTATAGTTTCGCAGTCCGGGGGGCGAGGTTATGCAACAAAACGTCACGCCACATTCGAAATATCACCAGTACAGCGGCTGCGAGTTGTCAAAACTTACTGGACGCATGCTTACTGAAAGGGCCACATAAACCTGCTGTAAGCGGCTACGTGCATTGTGCAGATAACTAGCATCTTGCTGGTCACGGACTGCAGCATCACCTTTGTACAAGATGGGCGGCGTGGATAACATCACTTGGACCTCGTCTGAAGATTCATCAAGGTCGCTAGTTACAAGGCGGTGTGATACAAAATGCTTTTACTTGGCTGATTTAAAACTAATATTGTCTATATTCTGATTGGCAACAGATGTGAGACACAACGCATACATGCGTAACTTAGCAGTGAAACACTGAAGCTCTTCCATGAGATGTCAGTTGTTTACAATGGACGGCTCTGCCGCATTTCCTAGCATAAAGAATTGACTTGTCGAATGACACTTCTTTGTCTCAATAATTACTCGATAAGTACCGTCGTGTGGATTAGATGACACCTATCTTGCACATTCCTATGATTGCTTGATGCTATAACGACCCGTTCTTTTGATAAGGATTAGTATAGTTTAGACCGATAGGGACCCCGGCCCTTGCCGGTGCGTTGCTGCTGGACCCGGCCCCGTATTCGCAAAACCTAGATCCAACCGGTGTATAAAACGTAGCTCTCGTCGCATTATAAAAATTAGTATAAAATGCATTCCTATCTTAGTTTCTTTAACTTTAACTGATTTTGATGGACAAGATTTCACAACGTTGACGTTAAACGATCACCTGTTGCTCATATTTGGACTGGTAAGAAAAATATACAACTGAAATGGGAACAAAAAGCAATACAATATTTCATTTATTGCAATCAAAGATGAGCGAGATAACAAGTTTCATCAGATCGATGTTTGCAGTAAGCAATCATACATGCACGTCCATTGCACTATGCTGTGATTGTGCAGCACATAGAAGGTAAGTATCTCGCTTTCCAACTGGAACGAACACCATAGCTTTTCTGAGAACGAGATCGATTGTAGTCCGTCGATATCGACGGACGACGAGGTTTTAGCACAGAGTATGCCATAAATTAAAGGCACCTTGCAATTGTCAGAGCAGTGAGTGGTTTCATGATCAATAAAAGTAGTTGCTAGCTACGGCAGTCGGCGCAATACGGGCGTGTCTGTATAATTTCCAGTGGAGAACTATACTGCCAGAGGTAGAGCAGGGGAGAACGTACAGCACAGACATGTAGGTACATGCAGCAGGCACGTAGAAGCTTCAGCCTTTCTGCATGCACTACCCAATTACAAACACCAAATCATTATTGCCCATTGCTTGTAGGCGAAGCAGAGCTCTCTTGTGTCCACCCTCGACTAGCATATTCGCTAAATGGAAGCAACCACTGCAGCATTGATGAGACATGAACTCGTGCGGGCTGAAAGAGATAGTGTTGGAGCGCACAACTCATTCGCTGCGATTTTATTATATTACGAGTATTCTTTTGTTAGCCTCAGTAACTTTCAAGTCCCTCAAGTGTTGTGCCTGCGGATGGAGACGAAATAAAACACTAATGTCGCCCGTGCGCTAATTTTCACGTTGGCAAGCCAGTTTAGAAGGCCACTCTAGGGCGAGCCTCGCGCTGTTCAGCAAGTCAAGGAGCTTACGTCAGGAAGGCCTTCGATTATTGGTGTAGTTCAGAGGCAACACCGGAGAAGGAACACGCACAAGGAAATTCCAGGCACTTTATATCAGTGAGAAATGATGCCTCCCCAAGGTTTTATCTTTCCTCAAGCCGAGAAGAGTTCAACATAAATATATAGGCAGAACGCAAATTTACAGTATTGTCACAGTTTTGATGTAGGAGAATGTGATAAATTTCTTAATACCACTGATAGAAAGTATGGGAATGAGACCAACTACACAATTCCTAAATATGATGAAATCCCCAACAACTCCTCAGACGGAGAGTAGGGAGGTTAGGATGACGTCACAAGAGGTCGGTGCGGGCAGATCTTTTGGCCTTACTGCTGTGATGGAGCGCTCGCCGTCACGCGACTAGCGCGTTCTCTCAGTGTGAGTGTGTCTAGCTGTGTATGTGTATGTAGGTGTGTGGAATAAATAGGGCTGAGACAACCCTAGCAGCGGGTTACAATTGGGAGAGGGTAACTATATCGAGACCGACAACTTCGAGGGTAACCATTGGGAGAGGCAACATTAGTTAGCGTGCGGCCCATCCAGTACGGTAGAGTGACGTACAGTACGGTAGAGTGGTGTACACTGTACAGTATACGGCAGAGTCACGTATAGTAGGGTAGAGTGGTGTAGAGTATACGGCGGAGTGACGTACAGTACGGGAGAGTGGTGTACAGTATATGGCAGAGTGACGTACAGTACGGTAGAGTGGTGTACAGTATACAGCAGAGTGACGTACAGTACGGTAGAGTGGTGTACAGTATACGGCAGAGTGACGTACAGTACGGTAGAGTGGTGTACAGTATACGGCAGAGTGACGTACAGTACGGTAGAGGGGTGTACAGTTTACGGCAGAGTGACGTACAGTACGGTAGAGTGGTGTACAGTATACGGCAGAGTGACGTACAGTACGGTAGAGTGGTGTACAGTATACGGCAGAGTGACGTACAGTGCGGTAGAGTGGTGTACAGTATACGCCAGAGTGACGTACAGTACGGTAGAGTGGTGTACAGTATACGGCAGAGTGACGTACAGTACGGTAGAGTGGTGTACAGTATACAGCAGAGTGACGTACAGTAAGGTAGAGTGGTGTACAGTATATGGCAGAGTGACGTACAGTACGGTAGAGTGGTGTACAGTAGCTATACGGCAGAGTGACGTACAGTATGGTAGAGTGGTTCACAGTATACGGCAGAGTGACGTACAGTAAGGTAGAGTGGTGTACAGTATACGGCAGAGTGACGTACAGTACGGTAGAGTGGTGTACAGTATACGGCAGAGTGACGTACAGTACGGTAGAGGGGTGTACAGTTTACGCCAGAGTGACGTACAGTACGGTAGAGTGGTGTACAGTATACGGCAGAGTGACGTACAGTAAGGTAGAGTGGTGTACAGTATACGGCAGAGTGACGTACAGTACGGTAGAGTGGTGTACAGTATACGGC
>LQNS02276925.1:18454295-18475326 GCA_001587735.2 Parhyale hawaiensis | reverse complement strand
CCGAGGGGCCCCTTTGTCTAACAGCTTTTTGAAAAGCGTCCAGTGATTCACCCTATCAAATGCTTTTTTCGCATCTAAGAAACAAGCATACACGCATGAGCCGTTCGAGACAAAATGCGCTACAGTATGTTTCAGAGCAAATATTGCCATCTCTGCCCCGTGCATAGCTTTGAAACCAAATTGATTGTCAGCCGTCCCTAGGGAAAAGCTCATTTTCTCTAGCAGTAATAGCTCGAACAGCTTGGACACTGCTGTTGCAAGCGCAATAGGTCTGTAATTTCCTTTCTCGGTAACATTTTTACCTTTGTTTTTTACAGCAGGTTTCATTACAACTGCCATAACAGGACTGGGAATGTACTGCGTCCGTAGGTTTCCATTGAAAAATAATACTAATAATGTAGCTAATCTAGGTGGAGCATACTTGAACACCTCAGAAGGAATTTTATCAGCTCCGGCAACCTTTACAGTTTTTAGTGCTTTGCATGCGCTTGTAACCTCATCATAGGTAAAAGCATCATCAATTGGCCCAACTGCATCAAGAGATAGCGCATCATTCACTTCTGTTTCGTGCTCATTGCTGAGGACAGAACATATATGGTTTACTCGTTCATTGTTCACTCAATACAATGAAATTTTTATCAATTAGAATACAAATTTATTGCTCTATAAATAGGAACATGCCCAACTAAAAGCGAACACTCACTTATGGGGTTCAGGACTCTGGACAATCTTGTTCTATACTCATTACTCATAAACTATACCGACAACGTCACACAATTTGAATCATTTCCTAGTCACAAGAGGGATATCATTTGATGTGTTGGAAAACACTCATTTGCCTAATCGTTGGGTGATTTTTTTGACTATCGTATTTGTAAATTACTACATCTGTAACATAAAACGTCGATGCTTGATACTGCTCCTTAATAGAAGGAAAATTAAATCGGTCTATATATAAGAAAAGTGTCAATAATTTCTACAACCTTCATATACTTAGAACCATCAACAGTCTAAAATATTCTTAGAATATTGCACTTGGTATGTCGGAAATACACAATAACATAGACTACAAAGTAAACTATAAATGCCTACTAGCCAGTCCTCGCTCAAGAGTGCCACTGTAACATTGATAGAGCTTTCACATATGTCATCCTGTGCTTTCGATTCCTACCTTTCATTTACATATTGTTCTCATCAAGGCATACGCTGTTAATTTCCACATCGATGCAGCCATAACTATTGCAGTTGTGTCGTTCTATAAGCTATCAATTTTATAACCAATGTCTGCGCTGTGCTTGATCGCTGCAGTAGCATATCATGTGTACAACGTGTGATCCTGAAGTCCTACCTCTAGCATTCTATGCACATCTCGTTACAGTTAATCAATTTACATGTGCATCATTTTATTGCATCAAATTGCACTCACCACCTGTGCGCCTAGTATAGTGACAAGCTTCAGCGCATCACGTTGTGGGTACTAACAACCTACAGATTAATATAGACATTAGCTCCGTACGTGCTATAACGTCCTATTCCCTTCAACAATGTCGGCGTCTTCCACTCCTATAACATTTGTGCGTCTGCTGCATATTCGATGCTAAAGAATAACAAAATTACCTTACAGGACGTGTTGATCATTCCTATTTGGAATGTTCTAAAAATAATACCTGCACTTTGGTCACACATGGTCGTGGTAGCACTGAATTGCAACTTTTTGCACTGTCCTTTCTGCGACGTTTATCTTTTTCGATGTAGGGATAATCAATATTTTGATCTTGATGCCAGTCTGCCACTTAGGCTATTTTTGTATATACTGTATCTGTAACATTATGAGTAATTAGCTGTACGTCTTTGGTGCAGCTCACTGTATAATTGTAAGAAGAGAGCCTAGAGAAGAATCGCAAAAATCTACAAGCGTGTCTTCTCATTCTCCCTCTCGCGACGAATGCCGCGACAGGCATCATATTTTATGTTAGAACTCAAAATTCAGTCATGCATTTGGATAGGATATGCGTGCATATTTCGCAAAGTCACAACCCTGATCATTAGTATACTATACATTTACCTGCATGCATCGAGAAGTGAAGTTAAGAAAAAATAAAAATACGGGATTGTTAGGTATGTTAGGAAAAACATGTACGAGTAATTCACTTTTAGTGTTCAACCATTTGTTTGCTTGTGTGTCTACCTGTTTTTTTTTTTTGTGGTAACATAACTCAGACAGTTAAGAACTAATCTTCATGAAATTTGCAGGAATTTTTTGCAGGAATGTTACGAAGAGCAATAGACAAAATTTTTGTGACTATGTTTCTGTTCGTTTGAGTGTTTGTATGTATGCTCGTTTTAAAGAAGTTTGCCAGTAAAGTAACCCAAAAAGTTGTAAAAGAACCCCCCCCCCCGGCCCCCCGGCCACCAAGCGTACCACGGTCATTCGCCTTTCAGGTCTCCCCTTATCAGCATCGGCCCAAACCTGTTTATTTGAAATAAAATTTCTCCTTTTAGATTCTTTTAACTTCATTCCTTTTCTTTTAGAATTCGGATAATGGGTGGTTGATAATCTGGAAACGTCAAATTTTAATGAAATCTGTCGACACCCGTATTTACTTTATGAAATTAGCCTTTGTTGTGAAAGAACCTTTATGGAATTTGCATTAATTGCTAGAAATGTTACAGACACGAATGACAAAATTTCCGTGGTGGTTAGTTTGTCCGTTTGTGAGTTTGAGTAATTGTTTTTTCTTAGTGTTTATCAGAATATAACTGAACAGTACAAACGGATTTTCAAGAAAATCAGAGGAACTGCAAAAAATGTTGAGAGGCACAAGTGACCAAATTTTGGTAATGATAAAAAGGAAATCCTGGCTTGAAGACAAATTTAAAAATTTTGTTAACATTGCCTGGTTTGGCAGAGGTAAGGGATCTCAGGGTGGGTTGTTCTCTAGTTTCTGCTTTATTTTAATCTTTTTCTCGGGAACGAAATATACTAAAATATCACAGAAATATTCTGTTCATTTACCTGAGACAACTGAAAGTGTGAAATGAATGCCAGCTTACGCGTATGCAGGAATTGCTCATCCTGCGTTGTCGTCATATCTACACAAACTCTAGCCGTCAAAGTCACGCATTTCTATGGAACTAAAAAATTTTACCCAAGAGATATACATAAAAATATGGAAATTTTGCAGGATAAAACTTCCTGGTAAATTATTGGACCTGGCAAAGCGCTGGAACAAAGGTTGGAAGCTCTGCAGTTAAGGAATCCCGTGACACAGGAACCTGCTGCCGTTATTCTCTGCTGCCATATTTTAGGAGCCAAAAAATAAACAAGCAATTGGAGAAAAACGTAGGGGATTCTCCTAGTTACTAGTCGCTGTTCCCTGTGTCCATAGGACGTTTCACAAAACAAACATCGCATTCTCTTTCTACTTAAGACATTTCCTTTACGTTTTACGTCAGGCCGAAGGACGTCCAGCAGTGACCGCGGCGGACTCCATGGCTCTTCATTAGCAGCTCCGCTGAGCGGATCACTGGAAGATAAAGATGCGCGTTGCCTCCAGACATTCTGCGACCGCTGCAGCGAATGCTTTTTTGTGCAAATACACGACAAATAACACAACGCGAGCCATGCAGGCAATTTAAACCATCCGCCCCCTCATCTTCAGCCGCTGATTTCTTTCCTCAGGGGATCGTGACCGGTCGAAAAGAATGTAAAATGTTTNNTAACACAACGCGAGCCATGCAGGCAATTTAAACCATCCGCCCCCTCATCTTCAGCCGCTGATTTCTTTCCTCAGGGGATCGTGACCGGTCGAAAAGAATGTAAAATGTTTGCTACCGTCGACCCGTTAAACTGCTCGCTAAACGGAGACCGGATTTGTGGGGCGCGCTGCCGACTGCGGCAATGCGCGGTGGATTTGTTGTGACGAGATCTGTTGCAACGCGAGCACAACTTACACGGTGTCTACGTGTAGATCTGTTGCAACGCGAGCACAACTTACACGGTGTCTACGAGTAGATCTGTTGCAACGCGAGCACAACTTACACGGTGTCTACGAGTAGATCTGTTGCAACGCGAGCAAAACTTACACGGTGTCTACGAGTAGATCTGTTGCAACGCGAGCACAACTTACACGGTGTCTACGAGCAGATCTGTTGCAACGCGAGCACAACTTACACGGTGTCTACGAGTAGATCTGCTGCAACGCGAGCACAACTTACACGGTGTCTACGAGTAGATCTGTTGCAACACGAGCACAACTTACACGGTGTCTACGAGCAGATCTGTTGCAACGCGAGCACAACTTACACGGTGTCTACGAGTAGATCTGTTGCAACACGAGCACAACTTACACGGTGTCTACGAGTAGATCTGTTGCAACGCGAGCACAACTTACACGGTGTCTACGAGCAGATCTGTGGCGACACGAGTACACCATGGACCTATTCAAGCATGAGTTATACTATAGTCATTCTATATACTGTTAGGATTTGTTTAGCTAATAAAGTGTTGCTGACATTGAGACAAACTTTTACGATATTTTGAGCCACTCTGGCGCTTCGATAATTTCATAAGATGTGCACCATGGACAAATTAAAAATTCGAGAAAAACAAGCTCGTGAATTCTATCGCTCGCATGTTACGCTTACAATGCAAGTAGCACTTCTAGAGGCTAATTTTGCTAAATTTAATCAAACATGCTTCATCTTTCTTTTTGACTTTTCTATACGTCATTCAGGAAAAAAACAGCAATGTAACAAATTTTTAGATTTTCACAGAGAAAGCTAAGCTTATGCTGCAGCTCTCGCTCTGCTGCAGGCGAGATATGACGGCGATATAAACGAACGCAAAGTGGATTTACCGTCGCATTATTCACCGTCGCTTAGCACAGAGTTGATAGCTGCTCTGCAGTGTCCTCAATTTACGGTTCGGCTCTGCCAAAAGAATGGCTTTGTTCGTCTGATGTTGTGCAGTGAGTTGTGTGACCTGTGCAGCGCTGCAGCGGGGTTAACTTTGGGCAGGTCAGGTACAGCTGAAGTGTCAGCGCGCTCATGGCTGTAGGAATTTTAATAGCACTATCTCCGTCATGTAGGTAAGGTTTTTGCCTAGGATTGTAGGTTCGTCACTTTTTTTGTCCATCTGTCTGTTAGCAACTTAATTGAAAAACTAATCAACGCATCTACTGGAAATTTAGAGGAACAGTTAGGAATGTTACGAGGAATGGATGGTTAAACTTTGGTGATGATCCGTCAGTCCGTTTTTTTTCTGTCTGCCTACCATTCTGCATTTTACCATTGCTTTGTTTGGCGTGTGTCACCTCTCTCGTTATTATTATTGCACCTATCATACTTACGACATGAACACGGTACCCACAGCAAGGTAATAATCCAAACAGGGGTGGCCAATGCGAGCGAGAAGAGCTATGAGTGTGTCTCGGCAAGCGCCGACAGCCCGAAGGTTAAGGATGGAAGAAAACGCATGTTGATTTTAAACATGCTAGGTATCTTCTTAAAAGGTCATCTTCAGGGTTCACAAATAAATTTGCTGCAAGGAAATAAAACAGGAAATTACTACATGCTAAAATGAATGCATAGATTAACATCTTATATCAAAAAGGGTATTATATTATACAGTATGACGATAAGAATTACAATTACAGCTCTAGCGATCGCCCTGCTGAACAACACAGAAAGTGATGCGCCAAGTGTGCTACAATCATTTATCAAGTTAAAGTTGTTATGAACTGATCGACTACAGCTATCGAAGAGTGGTAGTTTACAATAATATATATGCAGTAGGAATCGTGACAATGATAAGAGGAGTGGGACTCTAATACGGCATATATAAGTTGATAATGAATTCAAGGGAATGAAATTGGGCGCTGCCATAGGGAGTGGACATCTGGCCTTTTGACAGAGCATTAATTACATATATATGTGAAAGATTAAGCGGCACGCACTGAATACAATAGAATCTCAGCTATAGTGACACATATAACAGCAGAATAACTTCGCACATCATGAAGAGTATAAATGTAGAGAATGATTATCAAGATACATGTACGAAGTAAACATTACTGCGTAGTAATTATTTCAAGAAACAAATATGGTGCATCGTAAGCATGAGAACTATAATGAGAGCGCTAGAGCACCGTTGCGTTGAGAGCTTGTGCAGACATTTAGACAATTGACTACGTTTACAGAGAAGACGCAGCGAAAGCTATGACAGTAAAAGATGTCGGCATGCTGAGAAACAAATATGGTGGAGCGCAAGTTCTTGGACTATAGTGAAGCAAAAGAGCACCACTGCGTTGAGAAATTGTGCTCAGACTCATGACAGCATTACACACTCACGTGAGCGCAGGATAATAGGTGCTGGGCCCAGAGTCTGACCTACAAATACGCGACACAAGTAACGAACTGCCGCGTAGACTATAGTAACGGCAAATGCCTAAGGTAACGCGTATGTGCACATTGTGCAGCGGAAAGCTGCGTTACGCACGGTAAATATAGCTGCAGAGTGCAGCACATAGAGACACTGAGTATGAGTGCGCTAAAAAAGCAAGAGTACGGCCAGCAGTGACACATGAAAGAGGGTGCGCAAACTATGTTAATTTCACAATGGATCACTGTTAAAGAAAGCATTTTACTTTAAAAATTATTGCAGTTTTAGTTTGAAACTGGTTGCTACACTTAGCGTGCTATATATGAAGAGCGAGAAGGTCGTGTATTACGTGAGTACAACAGGTAGTAAGAAAAGTGCAAAGTCAAACTTGATGCTAGCGGCAACATATCCGAACACATCTGTAAACACAAATATATCACAATGGTACATGGAGGTGAAACTTACATTGGATATGAGCTCCTGGTGAGGCTGCAAAGAGATCGGGTCTGATGCCGAATGCAATCGGTGACTGGCTTTTATAATCGAACTTGCCGGCATTTTGAGACCTTGAACGTCGCTTCCGTTTCCAGAACATTCGAGATAGGCGCGGAGAACTACAATAAAATCTACCATGGCTAACAGTGGTATTTACGAAAGCCATGTCGTACATTTGTGAGGCTGTACGGAGCGCCGGCAGCGAAGTTATAAATTGTGCATGGAACTTTCGAGGCATCGCTTGTCTGTGGCCGTACGTCTATGGATGGCACTCGGAAGTGCAGAGGTTGCCTAATAATAAAATTCGAGGCAATGGATACAATAAACTTGGTCGGAAGTCTTTTAAAAACGGCAACCGGAAGGTTCAAAGGAATTTCTTCGAGGTAATAATTATTGGGATGAGACAAAGGTATGATTTGCGAGAAGGGAAAATGCCAAGGAAAGCTATGTCGAACGATAATGTTCTGAATTGAGTCGGAGGTGCGACTAATTTGGCCGTTGGCATGCATGCGTGCAGGGCATGGCATGATGTATACATAAGTTAATGTCAAAAAATATTATGAATGCGTGCTTGCCGCGACAGAGCGAAATATTGATCTAGTAAAAATCGTAGGGGTTGCGTAACATTTTTTAATCAAACAAACCTATATCTCAAGTTTTGTATTCATACTTCCGACCCAAACTTTACACGGTCTGTCGGCCATACGTGGGATATCGCGTAGCGCTTCATTAATTGGGGTTTAGAGTTGAAACCTTGGAATTTCCGGGTGTTGTGTATGCAACCTGCGGGAAAATGAAATCTCAATGAGCGAAACGAAATTGTGGTTTACTATACTACTTCAGCTACTTTCTGAGTTCCGTTCATCATAAAATACTTACGCGCGCCGAGAGCGCTTCTACCGTCAGTTCTGAATGTCATAAAACGCAGTTACTGGTCGAGCCTGCGCACCTTTCCTCAATTATTATGGAACTGCCTTTCCGGGGGAAGTGTTCACCGGCAGATGCGGTCTATATAACAGGGCCTGTAACTGTAATCAGCATCGTTTTTGATCATCACTTCGAAGAGTCAGCAGGCCATCAGGTGCTATGTAAATTTGGCCACCGTATATCAATGTGATATTATATGTGTTCGCTGATATATTCAGATTCGTGCGTGATAACGTACGCACACAAGTTGAATATAGCATTTGTCGTTCAACCTCAACGCTCTTGCTAGTTGAACGCTTCAGGCAACATTAAGTTCTTATTTTTTTAATATAGTAAATATAGTCTGTTTCTCATAAAACAGAAGCTTTGCCATAACATTGTTACTGCTAAACTGCAAATGTCTTCGAACGAGTTGGATCCTAAATAGTTATGGGTCGGATGTCATTTTTGGACATCCGCGGATGCGGATCTTTTAGCATTCTGACATATGCAGATGCAGATGCGATTGCGGATGTTACCATCTCGACATCCACAGATGCGGATGTTCAAAAGAGGTGCGGATGCTCCACGGATGCAAATATTTGCCCCATCACTAATCCTAAATAGTAATCTACTGTGACATATATATACTGCAGCTTACGTGCTGACCTCTATTATGTATCGACGTTTTCCTTGTTTTAATTTCACACTTACACCGTCTATTCGCTACTGTCTGTAGTTGTGACGCAGCATATGCGTTGCACATGTGCTATTTTCCAACTCAAATTAATTTAGCTGAGGCAGTCGTTCTGTACATGATCTACGCAGTATTTGTTATGTGTGTTGTGTGCTCACTAGCTTGAAGCTCCAGCTGTGAGCGCGTATTACTTTGGATTTACATCTGTGGGAAATTTCTAATTCTAGACACAGGAGAGATATTTGCTCCGTGGTGTAGAGTCCATTCTCCTTTTTATTAGTATACATAGGAGTTTCACTCCTCGAATATATGTTACAATTCTTAGTGCATAGACTGCCAAGCTTTGATGAACGTAGTTGTAGGGTGAGCCAAGTCAAGATCGTGAGGCCCTCGACGTGTTAAATTTTCTGTTTTGTTCTGCGCTAGAACTACATATTATTGCAATAGCTCGAAGAAGCTAATGGCAATAGCTCAAAGAAGCCGGGGTGTTAGCCCCGGTGTCTCTTTGGGAATGGGCCTCTTGGTTCGTCTACTGCCGCCTATCTAATCTAATCTATTGTACGACACCCACATTGCGGTATCAACGTGCCCCTTTCTGACATAAGTTATTAAATTACTAATCAATTTCTTATGCATTTTTGTAATAGGGTTGTGCATTCGCCGTGCATTCTTCCTTATAGCAAATTATATACATAAGTTCTACATAGACAACAAGATGATGAGCCGTAAGAAAGTTGCTTATGAAACATAAAATGAGTTTTAGTCTCTAATGCCTCCTGCTTGAGGCGCTTGCCGCCATATCAGTAGCATCATCAGCCACCGTTCAGTGTAAGGAGCTTCGATTTTGTTCTGGAAACTGGTGACTTAAATTAATAACTAAATTTTTAGTAATTATCACTGATCCATTATGAAATTTAAACATCAACAGATTGAGAAAAAATGGCTTCTATATTCTTTTGATGGCGCTCAAAGTCATTATAAAATAACCATAGGGGATGGTGACTATACCTCGTCTCGACTTTTGTTACTGATTTCACCTTGCCTCTACCTTAAAGAAAGGAATTTCTCATGCACTCAAGCATGTATATACCTTGTCCCTTAGCTACATCAGCTATGCAGAGATGCCTAGTTATCGTTAGAGTTGGGTACAATAACCATAGAAGGAACTGGAGCGACGATAAGCTACATTATCCCTTATTAAATGTGCCATCATTGCTGCGGACAGCAGGTTATGGCACGCGCGCCACAAGCAGCGGGCCGGTGTACTACACAATGGGCCAATTAGCAATGGACTCGCCGCAAATTAAGAAGACAACAATGGCACTCGGGCCCGAGTTAGGAGCGGCAAACATGTATGCACCGAAATGCCATCAGCTCGTTTTTCATATCTGTGAATGGTGGTGCTGCTGCTGGGTGGTGTACTCGCGTAGTATATTTCAGGTAGCAAAAGATTTGGGCGTTTGACCCAACGCCGACGCAAGAAGTTTAGTATGTGATTCTCTTGACCAAGTGTTTGCTTTCCGAAGTAATGCTGCAGTTCTCAGGACAGAAGGAAAAACCATCCAGACACATTATTAGAATCAATTGTCATGGGACACGAGCGTTATTTCGCAAAACACTTGAAGTACTACACGGAACTGCTCCAAAAAAGGCTATGCTCTCTTTGCCTCTTATTTTAGCTTGATGTTCTCATTAGGGAAGAAATGCCCATTTCTTCATATATATAATATGCTTCTCGACCTTCTTTGTCCAGCTGCATAAAGATAATTTAATTTATCTTATTCCCGAAAAAAAGGACAGCTACAGCTACCATCTGACGGATCTAGGATAATTCGTCTAACTCAATTCGTCTAAACAAATTCAATTAACTCAGTTCGTTTAAAACAAGTTTATCTTATGTAAAATTCGTCTAGAGAACAATTCATCTAATCGCAATTGGTCTAATGTCAAGTTGGTCTAAGGAACAAGACATCTAATCTGCATTAGAGGTTGAATAAAAGAAAACATTTTCGTTTTATACTTTCTACTATTAATTAAAAGTAGCTACATTAAGTTTGAAAGTATTCAATAATACAATGCTGACACATCCTGGTCAACAAAGTGTCGGCAAAAAGATTATAAAAAGCTCGTGTTTATAAATGTATTTAAGAACTAACCTAAACTAACTATGAACTAACCTACCCTAAATTAACCGAAACTAACCTAACCTAAATTAATCGATCCTAAGCTAACCTAAACTAAACTGACGTACCGGACCTAAACTAATCTAACTTAAACTAACGTAACCTAAACTAACTTAACCTAAACTAACCTAACCGTAAACTTACCTAACCCACACTAAGCTAACCTAAACTAACCAATTCTAACCTAACATAACCTAACCTAACCTAACCTAAACTAAACTAACGTAACCTAAAATAAACTAAGGGCGTCATCGTTTGGCACCACTTAAAAAATAAACGAAAACAAGTTTCCGCTTAGAATTTGGCCAGTTTAAGTATTGACCAAACGAACACAGTTGGCTAAATTCGATCACGTAACCTTCTAATTGTCAACAAACAAGACGTAAGAAGTTTAGAGGCGGCAGTTAAAACTCTTTTGATCGACGTTTCTTGCACTTGTTAACCCCACAAAGTAAAGCAAATATAAAATGATATCGAATAGTATAACTTCCGAAAGCAAATCAGTCGTTTCTGTCAAAAATCAGATGAGGAATATTTACTACCACGAGAGAAATATTTAACAAATTTGCTCCGGCTCCGCAGCAGTCGTTCCGAAACTACGCTGTTACATAATTATCACTAAATATTCGCAAATATACATTTCACAGCACCAGTTTTTTTGCAACAGTGAGGCTCAAAACTTAATTCTATTGACTTTTCCGCCAAACTGTCTTAAAGTGCCAAAATTTCACGAAACGATGACGCCCTAACCTAGGCTAAACTAACCTCACCTCAACTAAACACACCTAAACTAACCTAACCTAACCTAACCCACACTAAGCTAAATTATCCTAGGTACGTATATTACATTGTTTTTCATATATACATTTATAAACACGAGCATTTTAATTATCTTTTACTCGACTCTTTGTTGACCAGGGTGTGCTAGCCTTGTATGATTGAATAATTTCAAACTTAATGTAGCTACTTTTGGTTAATGGTAGTAGGTATAAAACGAAACTGTTTTCTTTTATTCAACCTCTAATGCGGATTAGATGTCTTGTTCCTTAGACGAACTTGACTTTTGACGAATTTCGATAAGATGAATTGTTCCTTAGGCCAATTTTCCATTAGATTAACTTGTTTTAGACGAATTGAGTTAGATGAATTTGTTTAGATGAATTGAGTTAGACGAATTTACCGGCACCCCCACCTGACAATAATTCTCTTGAGCTTGCTTCAGTGATGTTCATGTGAGCTTTCATAAGTTGTTATGCCAAATTACTAGAAAAATTCAGTAACCAATAGGTTAATGAGGTAGAAACCACTGGCCCAAGCTAGAATTTGTAATGGAAAATAGGAAAACGGCATCGTGATGCACGCAAGTTGTATATCACGATAAATCAGACTCGACCGCTTTCACCTTAGCTCTCTCTGATGTCGGTTTACTAGAGACTTTGGTGAGGGAGTGGTTAGCTTAGAGACATGGAAAATTTATTACCTAGTTGAACAAATTATAAGCCAAGACAAGTATATGTTGTAGGTATTGTTTAATTATTATATATCTTTATTTAATAAATTTCTACACTTTGACTATCCTTGAGAGGCTCACGAGCACACCCTCCTATTTCATCTGTAATCAGACCCCGTACTTTTTGTAGTAAGGCTAGAGAAGTTATGTTAGAATGTGCTCTCAGGTCTTCATTAGTGATTTTTTTATTACTTACAAAATATTGTAAACAGGAGAACAAAGCTGTTAGTTGGTAAAATTAAATCATCTAAAAAATAAATGCGTAAAGTTTCATGTAAATCGAATGGAAAGCTGCTAACCAACAAATTACTAGAGCACTCTGAGAGAGCATACCTCCGGTAAAGCATGGCAAAAGGTAACGACAAATTCAAACTGGTACTGAGACCATGATTTGCTTTCTACTAACACCAAAATCTGATCATTTGTGCCTTTGAACAGCATTAACAGTTTCAGTTATTTTATTGCAGATCCCTTCGTTATTTGTTGAGTTATACTCCTGACAAACATTCTGACAAACATTAGTCAAACTCACAAACAGATCAACCGATCATCACCAAAATTTTATTACCTCCGCCAAGGAGGTTATGTTTTCGTCGTGTTTGTCTGTCTCTCTCTTTGTCTGTCAGTCTGTTTGTTTGTTTTTCTGTCACCAAGATAACTCAAAAAGTTATAAACCGATTTGGACGAAATTTACAGGGATTATTAGGTACGTTAGGAGGAGCAGATGAATAACTTTTGGTGAAGATATGTCCAACCGTTTGTTTATTTGTTTGTTTGTCTGCCTCATTTTTTTCAATGTCATAACTCAAAAAGTTATCGATGGATTTTTATGAAATTAACATGAGTTGTTAGGTATATAACAAAATTACCAAATTTTGGTAATGATCCGTTTGTTCGTTCGTTTGTCACTATTTTTAATTTTATGCTTGTTAGCACAATAACTAAAAAAAAATAATGAATGGATCTTTATAAAATTTATAAGGGTATTAGTAATGTTAAAAGACATACCAAAATAATTAAATTTTGGTGCAGATCGGTTTGTTTTTTGCATGTTTGACTCATGTTTACCTAAACGTTTGTTAGCAGTATAACTCAAAAAATTATGAACGGATCTTCAAGAAAATTGCACAAGCTGTTATTACTATATAAAGGCAAAAATGATTAGATTTTGGAGTTTATACAAAGGAAATTATGGTTTCAGAGCCGATTTGAATTTTTTGCTACCGTTGCCTCGCTTGGCGGAGGTATGCGCTCTCAGAGTGCTCTAGTTATTTATGTCTTTCAATATTACCAAAAATTTCTGTAAAGTTCAGAAAGATTCTTTCCTAACTTTTTCAGTTATTGTGCAAACAAACGTAAAATTAAAAACAGCGACAAAATAACGAACGAACCAACAGATCATCAAAAAATTTGGTCATTTACTCCTCGTTATCTACCTAACAACTCGTATAAATTTCATAAAAATCCGTCAATTACTTTTCGAGTTATGGCATTAGAAAAAATGAGGCAGACAAACAAGCAAACAGACAAACAAACAAACAAGCAAGTAAACAAACAAACAAACGGATGAACGGATCTTCACCAAAAGTTAACCATCTGTTCCAATAATTTAGCAGATACTTACATAATTACACCATACCTGTTTATAACTAGGCAGTCATTTATAGGTTTTTCAGATTTAGAGGGCAAAAAATTACTCGGAGGCGCATCACCGACTATAAGAAACAACAGTAGCTGTTCAGACATTTTGAAAAATTGATCTAATGAGAGTTACAAGTGAGTAGCCTACCTTTCAGATTAAAATCAGAGCCACATAAGGTGCAGTCGATTGGCCAGTGAAACAATTTAATTTCTGAGGCATGCGTCGTTGTCTGGCATGCCAGACAGGTGAGCTTGTTTCGACCTGTCCTTAATGCTACATTTATCCTTTAAAATAAATATGATACTAATGATACTGCATTAGATAAGGTAAGGTAGTCCTACGTGCGAGCCTACTGCTGTAATGGAGCTTGTGTTGAATGTGGGTTGTGCAGTATGGTAGTACCACGATCTGCAACATAGTTTCTCAACCTCAATTCCCTTCTGCGTTGAACTACAGTAGTTTTCTGAAATACAACTATACTGTAGTTGCATTTAGTACTGAATTCCTCCCTTCATGGAGAAATAAGCGTTTTTATATTATATTATCATTCTAGTTAGGTAGCGACAATTAAAATTGAAAGTAGTGTTAAGCCGATATCGCTGCGTTAAGTTTTGCACCAGTAATGCCTCCAAGTTTACGCATCTACTCTTCAAAGAGCCAATACACGACACCTTAATTGTACTGATGAAGTGATGGTCGTCAAGCATTGACATACAAAATCAACAGTAGCTATTTCTTGCTCTGGATCCTTCGTCCAAAATTCGGAGAAGAGCAGCGGGAAGGAGACCACTGGAGTAAGAGCTCATTACCTGGACGAGGTATCTTCGATTGGCTCGGCAAGGTCGAGTGATGCTAAGCCCATTAGGCTCGACTTTTCCTGAACTTTTGACAGGAACCTTTTTCTACTCCCTTGGCTCGTGCTGTAGAAGTTAGCAGCAACCCGATTAGGTATGAGACGGTCAACGACTTCATTTTACGGAGCCTGGAGTAAATTTTTAGCAGTCTTAGCACTAGTCGACTTGACGTTAATGCTTGAAACTCGATTTAATACCCTTAAGTCCTATAGGCAAGTCACACTTATAAGGTACATATAGCTTAACCCGACTTTATCATCGTAATTCGAGTCGCCATCTAATTGGCGTGACCTTGCAGGGTTGCGTTTAGCCGAGGTCTCACTAGCGACCTTCGTCGGCGCTAGAGACATAGAGCTTACTTCAGTCCCGGCAACGTAATTACCTCCGCCAAGGAGTTTGTGTTCTCGTCGGGTTTCTCTGTCTGTATCTTTGTCTATCTGTCAGTCTTTCATCAAGATAACTCAAAACGTTATGGACGGATTTTGACGAAATTTGCAGGGATTGTTAAGTATGTTAGGAGGAACAGATGATTAACGTTTGTTGAAGAGCCGTCTATCCGTTTGTTTGTTTGTCAACTTCATTTTTCTCGATGCCTTAACTCAAAAAATTATGGACGGATTTTTATGAAACTTACATAAGTTATTAGATGCATCACGAAGAGTAAATGACCAATTTTTTGGAATGATCCGTTGGTTCGTTCGTCTGTTTGTAACTCTTTTTAATTTTATGCTTATTAGCACAATAACTCAAAAAATAAAGAATGGATCTTTATGAAAGTTAGACGAGTTGTTAGTAATTTTAAAAGAAATACATTATTACATTTTGGTGCAGATCGGTAGGTTCGTTTGTATGTTTAACCCATGTTTGTCATAATGTTTGTTAGCAGCATAACTCAAAATGTTACGAACAGATCTTCAAAAAATTACTTAAGTTAACACTCCTGAAGAGCACAAATAATTAGATTTTGGTGTTGTTACAAAAAAAAATCACGGTCTCAGTACCAATTTCAATTTTCTGTAACCGTTGCCTTGCTTGGCGGAGGTATGCGCTCTCAGAGTGCTCTAGTTGGATAAGTGGATTAGTTGAGCTGGCTTTATGCTGATCATGCCGACGAATTTCACATAATATTTACCAGACTTTAAGATTGGCGCAGTAAAGACGAGCCCGCTAGGCTTGAATTTCCCTGGAACATCAGAATGCGTTGCCTCGGCCATGTTTGAAACTCGATTCAACGAGGCCAAGACCACATAACAGTGGCTGGTGTTAGAGTGCTGCGTCCACGTGTGCTAGCGCTCGAGACCGCTTCTCCACCAGACAGGTGAATTTTTGAGATGCTCGGCATACTGATAGAGCACGCCAAGTTCATAAGTTTTTTCAGGGGTACTGACCCCGAGAAGTACAGGCGTACTCCTTTTTTTTCCCGATACCATAGCCCTGAAAATCCAATTTCGACTTCAATATTGAGTATACTCCTGCATCTGCAGAGGGCTTCTACAACACATGCATTATGTTTTATAAAGCCCCTCCACGAACCAGTCTGTGGAATTCCCACTTGAGATGAGCAGTGAAGTTAACTTCTCTTAACTTATCTGATTTTCAGACAACTCATTCACATTGGGCCTCATTTTGCCTTCCAATCAGTGATGCCCAAATCTTCCAGGCTTGGCTTGTCCGAAACTTCAGACGAGAGCTTTGGTTTCTCAACTTGAAATCGTGTTGCAGGTGTCAACAGGCAACCGAATGCGCTTGAGACCGCCGAAAACTTTAGAAATTTCATGAAGCCAGATTGTTTTCGGCCGTCTCAAGGATTATCGTTTAGAGGTTAATCTTTATTCAATGTGACAAAATTAATGTAGATCACTGAAGCTCCTGATATGTCGTGTTAGAAAGCTTAGATATATTCTAACATCGTCGATCCAATCAATGAAACCTTAAATCAGAACTTGGAGCCACCACCTCTGAAGCTACGGCCATTTTCAATACCTTATTCCCTAACAAAACTACATTTTTGAAGCCTCATCATTTAAAAGCATGAATTTAGTATACAATAGAACATATGGTAATCCCTCTATCTTTTGTGGACGAATATACTTTCATCTAGCCAAACAAAAATTGAATTTTTCTCTCATTATGTTGTCCGTAGTATCTTCTGAACGACAGGAGAACGAAATCCACTCAAGAACGTCTGTCTGAACGCAAAAATTGTTGTTGTTCGATATGGCTGTGCGGTTTTTTTGGTGCTTTTAGGAAAACATCTTCGCCTCATTAACATAATTATGAAAATGAAGTAGGTTATGCATTGATGTACTAAGCGCTGATGTTGAAGTTGTTTGTTATCTCCGATTTGGGCTGGCTATGATAGTTCCGTTCGACAGAGATAATGTCTTTGAAAATTTGCGGTGTTTGGTATTTAAATACAGCAAAAAGTATTTAGTTATATTATTTAATTACACATTTTCAAATCTATTGGCAAATGCATATTTATATTATAAAATGTATTTAAATACGCATGTAAATATATTGTATTTAAATAATGTCCGTCACTGACTTGGGAGATCGACAATAGTCATTATCAGGCCTAAATTACACTAGACTGGCGACGTGGGACCTCATATTAGGTAACTATGAGGTCCATTTACGTAATTAGGTATATATCCCTCCCTTCTAGTGATTAGTTAAGGTTATGCGTGGCAGGGTCTGCTCTTTAACAAAAATTAAGCGCTTTCGAGCCACAGATTTTGGAAGGGGTTAGGTTAAGTTAGGCAAGGTTATCTAATAGTAGGTAAGGTTATGGTAGTCTGCGCTAGGTTCAGCTACCAATCAAGTGTTTTGTAGGTAGTTGTTGCTTGTAGCGCGCCTTACGTAATGCGCCTAGTGCTATTTGTGCTTCTGCCAGCGAGCTCATTCCGGTTACTCTCACTCAGTTGTATGTGTGCGCTCAGTCGTTCCTTTCACACACCGTTTGAGTAATTTACCACTTGATGAATTCCTACGCCAAACCATTGCTCTCTCAGTCGGTAGGCAATGATCATATTTTACAACATGGAAAGCAGGGTGCCCACATGCGAGTTACGTCGAGGCTGTCAGCATAGAGTTGACTATTAAGCTCGAAGAACAACCTCAGCAGTTCTTTCCACTCCAACTACACAGATAAACGTCTCTAAGCTCCGCATATCAGCGGCTATTGATCGTGCTTGCATGCATGTATGATCATCTCCTTGGCTAAGATTCTTCCCCCCTTTTCTCTTCTTTTTTTCCTCATAGAGGGCCGGGGCGTAAGTCGCGGTTTCTCTTTGAGAATGGGCCTGTTGGTTCCTCTACTGCCGTCTATTTAATCTAATCTATTAGTCTGATGATGTGTAACCCAGCGTATATAATTAACTGTCCCAGGTTTACCGTCTTTCATTCCTTATTTGCTAAGACTCCATTATTAAGATGTGCATCAATAAAAATTATGCGTAAATTTTGATTGCTAGAATCGTAACATATACTATAAAGGGGGCTGAAATTACGTTAATCCCCTTCATTGATCGTGTGCTGGCTGCCATTGCAGTTGTCCATTGCTTTAGAGTCAAATGCCATTTATAATCTTAGCTTCTTGCTCTTATTTTCTATTACCGCAGGGCCGGCGGTGTCGCCTACTTTTGGTACGGCTCGCTCGTGATCATTTGCCAACCAAGCATAAATCCTGAGCAAGTTGATATTCGAATACCAGCAACTGCATCAGCGTTTGGAAGGACTCTTTATGGCGTAAGAGAGGGAGGGTACTCTCCCCGATTCTCTTTAATATCTTCATTGACGATATACACACCCAACTGAACGCAGCCTGAGTAGGTGCCATATTAATGATAAAGCAGCGAATGCGCTAAGCTATGCTGATGACTTGGTCCTTGCCTCTCCCCATTCCAGCTGGCCCCAAAAACTTCTCTCAATTTGCGTGAACGAAGCTAGCAAACTTAGTATGGAATGTAATTATCATTATTAAATTACACTAGACTGGCGACGCAGGAACGGAGAACCTCAATGAGGGTGGCAAACCCCCATGCAACCAGCCCAACGAGCGAAGAAAAAAGGAGAGAAAATCCGAGATCACAGAATAGCTGTGCACAGATCGCTTAAAGCTGTCAATAGCCGCACCAGCGATCAAGACCATTCCAAACACCCACACATGATGGAAACAACGAACGAGAATACTAGCCCGAATGGCATCGTACTGGTTCCAGGGCAAACTCATGAAGAGCATCAGTACGCCGAGTATACCTCACCGGAACTAATGGCGCAGGAAGAAAATCAGACCGTGGATGACTAGGGCAATTATATAGTCTATACAGAAAGCAGACCCCACCAACTCTGCGACGATAGCGACGATGGGCCAGATCACAAGGCACAATACCATCCAGCATGACCCACATCGACGAACCACTTTGTCAAGATGACAATCGGCAGCAGAACTCCAGACTACGGAGCAGTACTCCAAAAGAGGGAGGTCATAGCAATTAAAGCAGCGACGTGTCAACTCTACCGAGCCAAACGTAATACTGTCAAAACTGTCTGCATATAAATACATTAAACCAATGAAACAACAGACAAACCTGCAGGCCGATAAAGTCACATATCTCAATGTTGCAGAGCTCACTTTTGTAAACAACCTCTCTTACCTGGGCCACAAAATCACTGATGATTGTCTTGTTACTAGGATATAGAAAAAGAAGCTCACAAGATCCAGGCGGTGGGTAACATGCTTGTGACGAAGCTTGGTCACTGTTCTGAAAAGGTCAAGTGTCAGTTGTTTCGTAGCTATTGCTACCCTACATATGTACTGCAACTCTCTTTGGTCGAGCTTTTAGTAGATCATTGGGAGCCTACGTGTGGCTTATAATGACCTATTTAGTTGGCTTATGAATGTACCGATGTCATATATAAAGCAAGTGTGATATTTGCTCATAAGTATACTGACTGCTTTCCAAAGCAGAAAAGAAAAATCAGTTAATTTGCTGGTAAACGTGGCTTACGATGTGCCTGGCTACAAACTGTCCGATATGCATAGCCGATGGCAGCGTATACTGTTACCAAACAGAGGCCAGACAAAGGGTCGCAATGCAGAGTAGTGTGTACTGATACTTTGAATCGCATCCTGTATCGAATTTAACTGCAGTGATGAGCTATGTTTAATATATTTATTGTAATAAACCCACCCCCTTTCGTCCCTGGGTGTACTTAATAAACTTGACTGATAGCATATCCAGGCGTTATTAAACGTTATCCAACCAAGCAATGAAGCATAATTTCGTAACAAATGAAAAGCGCTACATAATGAATAGGAGCTGACCCTGAGATCCAGCAGATCCTTAGAGGGTTATGAAAAAGTGTTTATTTTGACAAATTTTCCGCACTATATATTTAATTATGAATGCTTCTGCTTCATCCAGCGGCCGATGATGCATGATCGACCACTCCCTACATGTGTGACTTCTGTACCAAAGACGATGATCGTTGATTGCACTGGTAGAGAGCTGGCACATGTGCACGGAGCGTTTGGCTGCGTATTAGAGCAGGCAAAAAAGGACGACCATGAGGCAATGCCACCGCGGCGCGCACTATCGCTGTAATTGCTGCAGGAATATTTGTCATAGCTTCACGGGCGCTCTGGCGCTGTAATGAGCGTCAGCGGGCCCAGGTGACAGCGCTCTGCTGTGTGTGTGTGTGGGGGGGGGAGCGAGAGCGGTGCCCCTGTGGCAAGGGGGAGAGGGGTCATGCTGTCTCTGTGGCATGGTCGGTACGAGACCTGCTGCCAATGTGGCGAGGGTTCCGTTGAATTTAAAATGATTTCTAGTCGCTTATTGACGGCGTGGCTTAGTTGTAACGGGATTATTTTACTGTTACGCCCCTCTCAAATCCAGTATTTTTGTTGACATGTTTAGGTAAAATAAGGCATTCTGAGACTTTTTTCGTGAATAAAGTTTTCGTCGGAAATGCTTAGTTTTCGAGATATTTGACTTTGAAGTTCCCATTGTTTTTCTATGAGAGAAAATAACCACACTCGCGCAGTGTAATGAAAAACCTCTTCTTATAGTTTTTATTGGGTTGGGTTAAGCTAGGTTGGTTGGTTTAAGTTCCTAAGGAGTGGCTAACAAGCAAATAATTATGGCGGCTATTTTTTCTCATGGAAAAAACAATGGGAACTCCAAAGTGAAATACTCGAAAACTAAGCATATTTGACGAAGTTTTATTTATTTTTTTTCTTATTCTTTATTGTTCTCAATATACAGTGCTTACACAATGGTCTGGCGCTTAGAATTAGGTCTACATTTGAGAACATGCCCATCTAAAAGTAATAATACTTGTGGGGCAAACAGCAAACA